>CATKHJ010043397.1:0-13481 GCA_949750685.1 Vernicia montana | reverse complement strand
GAATGTGTGACTTCCCTAGAACCCATAAGGGCTAGAGCCATAAGGGCTAGAGGAGGTATCTCCTAATTTGGATTTTTATTGTAATTTTAACTTCTTTATCTTTCTTTATTATTTCTTTTATTTACATAATCATTCATTTGTTATATTCTACATAATTCATGAAATTAATTTTAAGTCACTTCTATATTAATTGCCAAACTTAATTAATTAAAATGAACCGAAACCTAGTTCTCGAATCCTCTTTGGTTTCGAGGCTAGTGATCTTTTCCTTTAGGATATTAATTGGAGTCAAAATGGGTTTTTACCTTATATTTTCCCAAATAAAAATAAAGTAAGGTGGCAACTCTAAAACACTTTTGAAAATCAATCAATCTGAGCTCGAGGGTTCCATCGTGAGTTCAAACCCAAATGAGCATTTTGATTCCCTCTAGCGGATCGGACCGGTGTTCGGGCGAGGCCTCACACTCACTAAGTTGAAAACCCGAAAGGGTGACTTAGTAAAAATAAGAGTAAGCTCGTCAAGTTGAAAACCTGAAAGGGCAGCTTGAGCAAAAGTTAAAGCTAAATAAAAAAGAAAAAAAAATAGCACTCCTTATTTTGAATCCATTTCAAAATCATTCTTCTTGAAGTGCATACTTCTAGAGTTATCATTCTTCCCCAAAAGCTAAAATAGCTAAACAACTATTCCCCTCTTTAGAGTCATCCTTTTGAGTCATTCATTCAAAGCTAGAGCAAAGTCATCTATCTTTGATCAATCATTTTCAAAGCTAGAGCAGCTAAATAATTCTTCTAAATCATACCTCTTTATGTCAAATTATGGTCATCCCTTAAAAGCTAAGGAAGTTAAAAACCTTTCGAGTCAATACCTATTATGTCAAATCCATCACTTAGATAAAAAAGTTAAGATGCCCTTATCCATCATTAGAGGTGTATCCTTCAAAGTCTTGTCACTCAAATTATCTTCTTTAATCCGTCACGTCTCTTAGCTAAAGCAGCTTGCCCTTATTTTTTAATCAGGGGTATGATCTCCAAGTCATCTCTTTGGGTCAAGTGCTCAAAAGACCAAATCAAGCAGTCATTTCTCCATTCTTAAAGGGCTCTTTTTAGCTTGTCCCAGCAAAGTCCAATCGACAAAGCGTCACCTTAAAAGTCTCTCAGACAATATGCTAGCTTTGCTTATCTTCTCTATAGATCATGATACAGCAGCAAAATCATAAAACCTCCTAAAAACCTTCTAAAAGGTTTAACCTATCACCTTTGAAGCCCAAGTTCCTTGGCAAAACCAAACTCAATTATGTCTCCTAAAACCATTCAAAGGTTTTACCCACCATCTATGGCTAGCCCATAAACCATCATCCTTTAAGCCCAAGTTCCTTGGCAAAACCAAAACCAAATCACATCTCCCAAACCTCTCAAAGAGTGGAACGCATCAAACTTTTCACTTATAGTTAAACCACAAAACCTAACCATCCTTGGATACCCCAAGTAGTAAAAACCCTCTAAATGTTGAACCATAGGCAAAAACCAACACAGAGTGAGATTCACGAAACCTAACAATCTTTGGATAGCCCAAGCAACTAAAGCCCTCTAATGTTGAACCAGAGGCAAAAGCCAACCAATGAACCACATAGAGTGAGATCCAAACCATCCTTGGGTAGCCCAAGAAGCAAAAAATCATCCTTTAAGCCCAAACTTATTTGGCATAAAGAGCCCCTTAAATGTCATATCAGAGGCAAACCTTTAACCTATGGGCCACACAGAGTGAGATCCATAAACTCCTAACCATTCTTGGATAGCCCAAGTAGCCAAATCATTCTTTAAGCCCAAAATTATTTGGCACCAATACCCTAATGTTGTATCAGAGGCAAAGTCAAAAGCAAATTCATCTCAACCCATGGGCCACATAAAGCATACCCGTAAACCCATTTTATGTATAGCCCATAAATCTCCATGCCGACAAGATTTTTAACATTGTACCTGAAGTAAAACCAATCATCTCTCCAAAAAGTCCAAATCACCCTTGGAAAGCCTAAGCCAATAAACTTTCATTGAACTCATAAGCCCATTTTGGCATTAATTCCTCAAACTGAAGCAAATCTTTAGGTCCAAACTCCAAGCCAATCAACTTAAGGCCAAACATAATAACCCTTAGAAATTGTCAAAGTGACCAAATCACCTTCCTCCAAAATCATCATCCCTTCAAAGTGGGGCACCTTCCAAAACTTCAAAGATTAATACCATAATACCTTAGCGTTTAGGCAGACATTTCACTGGTTCAAGGTATCCAGTTCATAAATACATTCACATTACTGCATGCCTATATTAGACTTAGGATGCATTTCATACTAGACTCAGAGTCTTAACTCAAGCAGACTGAAAACTTATCAGACTTTCCTAAGATAACCTTAGGAATCATATATTGCATGCTTAGACCTAACATGACATCAGCATCAACCTAGCATAGAGATAAGTTTCTCTTTCTAGACTAGACTTAGAATAAAATATCCTAGGATAGCCTTAGGATCCTTTTTGACTATGGAAACACGTGTTCACTCTCATCATGCTCACTTTCCAAGAAAGCAACCATGATGAGGAGGCAACTGTGAACCCGTATTTTTGCACCCCATAGACCTTTAGAAAATTAAAAGAAAAAAAGCACAGCAGCTGAGTTGCCTTGCGGCTGCCGTAGGCATCCCTGCGGCACGACATGTTAGTTTCATATATTTTTAGCCTTGTTTTCATCGAATTCCACATCGAAAGCTTGTAAATTCAGTCTCCCACCCCTCAACCTTTAAATACAGTCTCCCTGGCACAGTTTTCTTCACTCCTAGTTGTTAGTTGATAGTTGTCTTCTCAACCTTTTAGCCTTCTCCCTATTTTCTTTATAAAAGTCTTCAATGGCTAATTCCTCTTTGGTTTTAGTTCGTTTAATCGTTTTTTTGCAATTAATTCTTACCCCTATTTGAAACAATGACTTTTTAAGCTTTTATTTTATTTTTGTTTTTTTCTATTTTAACTTTTATTGGAGTTACATAAGTTTAATCATCTTAAAAATAATTTAAAATGGACGTCTTATTTTACTATTTGATTTTATTTTTAATATATTATTTTTACCCACTTAAAAATATTTTCATTTCGCCAATTTATTTTGAATTTCAATATATTTATTTATTTTTCTATCACGTTCTTATTATATATCTCTTTACTTCTATCGTTTTCAAGTAAATTTATAATTTTTTTTCTCTATTTAAAAAAATTTAACAACCAATAAATATTTATGCTTATTCTTTTGTATTCAAATTACTAATTTCAATTATTTTTTTTAATTTTTTTTTTATTTTTAGTTGAAGCAATAAAATGAAAAATTAATTTTTTAATTGTTCATGTGACTAACAGGTCATCGAATCAATTAAAAAATATCTTAATACATAGATATATCTTATTGTAAATATTTTTATAATATGTAAATATTAAAATTTTTAATATCATATGCATTTATATGTATAATATTATCTTTTATGTACTAATATATTAATATATTAATTTTTTTTCTTATTTAAAATAATATAAAATGTGCATAAGCAGCAGCATAGTGCGGATTTATTTCCTTGTTTAAAACTAATTACTTACAATAAAACATATTATATTAAGAAAAAAAAATTATATGTTTCTTTTTTATATTATATTTATTAAATACTTAATTAAAAAAAAATACTAGTATAAAAGGAAAATAATAATAATAAAATTGCAACCTGCTGCAAACAATTAACAGATTTCCAGATTGGTGCCCTAATTCACCTTCTGCCGCATCTCTCTCTCTCTCTCTCTCTCTGTGTCTTCAGCACTCGAAACAGGTCAGTTCCTTTTCATATTTTTTTCCTTTTTCATTTCTTCTCTTCTTCTTCTTTCTTGCGATGCCCTAATTGAATCACTTTTTTTTTTCTTATACTGATTTTACCCTAAATTTTCTATTATTGTTTTCTGATTCTGCTTTTGTATATTTAATCTGTGTTTTTGATTTTAATCTGAATTTTCTTTTTCTTCAAACCGTGTTTTGAAAGCTTGATTCACACTTATTGAATACCAATACCTTGAATTCCACTATTCTTTCAAGTATTTACTTGTTTACGAATTGGGATTTTGCATGGAAACAAATATACCCTAGTTTCCTCTTTGAAACTTACTATACCTTATCTGAAAGATGAGAATTTAAGTGGGTCTTGCAACAACGGGGAAAAAAGGGATTTTGTATTAGTGATTCGTTCCTTTTATGTCTTTTTAGGAATTGTGCTTTTGGGTTTCTTATTTTTTATGGTATTGTTATTAATTACTCGGGTTTTACTTGTTTTGTAGTAATCATGACAGACGAAAATTCCAATGATTTGAAGGACGAGGTGGCAGATGTAAGCTCTTTTGTTCTTTGGTTGATTTAATACATTGATTATGTTTTGATTCTTACTAGACTAAAGAATTCTAATATGAAAGTTGTTTCTTATATTATGCCCCTATATACTCTTTCTGTGGGTGCTTAACACTGTGCAATGCAATGACTAGGCTGCGAAGACATCTTGTACTTCTCAAATCAGATAAAAATGTGTAGTTATTTGCTCCACGTTGTTATGTTAATGATAAACACATTGTTACAACTGATTGATGCTTGTCATAAATTCATAATTGGGTTCAATAAAGCGAATTTTAAGTGGTTGTGGGGTGTGTATCTTTGGGTATAAATTTTGCCAGGTGTTCTTTTGTTTGTTAATTTATGTTTCATTCTATGAGGATCTTGTTAAGTTGAAACAACTGTTTTTTTTTTTCCATGTACTGTATTTGAGCTTAATGACATTTGCACTAGATTCCTGCCTAAGATCAGGGTGTTCACAGTTGGTTTGATGCTTCTTTTGTGAGCTGATGTAAAGTTGTTATCCCTTTACTGCAATATTCTCATTAGTTATTTCATCTACTCGTTGCAGCTTGCCCCCTTTGATCCTACTAAAAAGAAGAAGAAGAAGAAAGTTGTCATACAGGACAGTGTGGATGATTCTGTGGACAAGCTTACTGAGAAAACTGAATCATTATCTGGTATTAAAGTTGAATAATCTCTACATTTGGTGTTATTTATTTCACAAATTGCTTGTG
This sequence comes from Vernicia montana, assembly GCA_949750685.1. Taxonomy (NCBI): domain Eukaryota; kingdom Viridiplantae; phylum Streptophyta; class Magnoliopsida; order Malpighiales; family Euphorbiaceae; genus Vernicia; species Vernicia montana. Next base: position 8,345 of record CATKHJ010043397.1, on the reverse strand, counting down.
AATATCTTGGTGTGAAAGGGCATGAATTGACCTTTTCTGGGCACTTTTTTTTCCCTTTCATTGCAGTCTCTGATGGGCTTGAGAGTACTTTCACTGGTTTGAAAAAGAAGAAGAAGAAGCCTGTAAGTTTATTTGTTCTTAATAGTAGATTGTTTGTTCTCAAGTATGATTTATGTATATTGTATCCTCAGCAGCAATGGACATGTGATGCTTGACTCGATATTGTAGGTAGAAACCAGTATTTTGAATGAAGAAAGTCTGGAAGCAGGAGAAGATTTGGATGGTAATAAGTCACATTCTTTTAATTGACCAATTAGAAGTGCGTCTTGCTTTGAATCTTTAGTTGCCATGTTTTATTGAATCTAAGAGGCACTGTTTCTTCCTTGTTTAGATCATGTAGGAGATGATGAAGAAGGAGAGGGACTTGAGCTGCAACAACAACTTTATCCATGGGAAGGGACTGACCGTGATTATGAATATGAGGAGGTATGATATCAATTTGAATGGAACTGTATTTACCTTTTTAATTGACGTAAAAATGTTTTGTTGAATGCTCTGCTATGATATTGGATGTTTTAGGTGTTAGGTACTCCAGTTAATTGATGGTAGATATTATATGTGTGCATGTGCATGTATCAAACAACAGGTGATTTAATATTTCCTTGTAGCACTTGTAAAAATTAAGTTCAATAATTTACTTATTAGCCATTTGCTTGAGGTGAGCCTTGGTGTGGCAATGAGGTTGCTTCCTCTTTATGTGGAGTCCACAGGTTCAAACATTGAGTAATGTCTTTGCAAGGGGGAGACTCTGTTTATCTAACCCTTCTCAAAGTTTTTGATGCAAATCCTAGTGCAGTGAGACTTATTAGTCATTTGCCCATTTGACTAAGATTTTGGTGGGATAGCAAGCCACGGTTCTTTAGATTATTGGAGGTGCTTTCAGACCAAGCCAAAATTATGAGATGAATTACATCTCTGCCATTTTTTTTAAATGTCACTGTATAAAATCTCTCTAAAGGTAGTTTGTGTGATTCTCTTATCCTTGTTCATATTTGCTTTGTGCTTTCCACTTGTTGACTGGCAGATACATTATGAGTTCTTGTTTCTTGTTCTTTAGTTCTTGCAGTTTTAGACTGACATATCCTTTTATTTTCAAATGTGATGTGGACAGCTTCTTGGTAGGGTCTTCAACATTTTGCGTGAGCACAATCCAGAACTTGCTGGAGATAGGCGGAGAACTGTGATGAGGCCTCCACAAGTTCTTCGTGAGGGTACAAAGAAGACTGTTTTTGTGAATTTCATGGATCTCTGCAAGACGTATGTATATGTTGCTATCCTTTTGTGCTTTGTGGCAAGTCTGGACCAAATAGCATATATTGTATGCATGCATTACGCTGTTGATGATATAAAATGGTTTTACTTGTAATTCTTATGAAATTTTGTACTTATCTACTGATTCTGGGTTTGTATAGACAAGACTGTATTTGTCAAGAGATGCAATTTTTCGTTGGGGGTGATTATTTTTTAGTGCTAGTGTACATCTTAATAAGATCTAGTTTGCTGTTTCTGTATGTCTGAACTTTTTGGTTGGTACTGTTTAATTATAAGATTCATGCATTGAGATGTATTCATTAAGGTTCATATTTTGCCATGTCCCTACTGATTTTATATCATGTATCCTATTTGAGATTTAAACATCGGCATTATCTTTCCCTCTCTTTTGTGGGCAAAAATTTCAGAATGCATCGGCAACCAGACCATGTCATGGCCTTCTTACTTGCCGAGTTGGGGACAAGTGGGTCACTTGATGGACAGCAAAGGTTAGTTGTGAAGGGTAGATTTGCTCCCAAAAATTTTGAGGGGATCCTGCGTCGATATATCAGTAAGTACCTCTTATTTTTCGATTGGTTGGCTTCAACTTAAGCTGCGAACTAGTAATTATTTAGCTGGACAGTTTATTTTCCTGTTGGCTGAGCAATATGATTTCTGTTTTTCAGATGAGTATGTTATTTGCCTTGGCTGCAAAAGTCCAGACACTATACTTTCGAAGGAGAATCGTCTCTTTTTTCTCAGATGTGAGAAGGTAACAGTTCTTGCATTCTTATGCCTTTCTCATTTCTTTCCTTTTCCTGAAGTGTGTCGCAGCACTCTTGCTTTAAATGTGTAGTATTCTTGTGGAAGGCTATTTATGTGTAGTAGTCCTATAGAAGGCTTGGAAATTATGGTAATCATAACAACATATTTGTACTGTTTCTAACTTTGCATTTAGAGTATTGCATCCACCATGAAATATAGTGTCCTGGATGGTTTGATGATATTGATTTATAAAGTATAAGATATTGTTTACTATGATATTATAACCACATATTGTGATGATCCTAGCTGATTTTACTATAATCATTTGCAAAATTTTAATGTGGCCTATGATGATTATGATTTGCCTACATTGTCAGATTGTCTGATTCATGACTGAGACATATACCTCTGAGGCCTTGTTAATATTATTGTTATTCTTTTACTTATGATATTGATTTGGAAAATTCAATGTTGTGATGGTTGCCAGTTTTCTGCTATTACCATGATAATGTATCTAAAATTGTCATTTGCCAAATCTTCTCTTAAGGAGGCTAAGGATGATTTTAGGATTTGTCTACATTGTCAGATTGTTTTGCCCATGGCTGATATATTGAGTATTTCTGAGGCCTTCTTGCTTGCTTTGTCGTCGTCTTCTCGTTCTTCTTCTAATGTGCATGATAACCTGATGATATTGACTAAAAAAATGTTAATGTGGCCTATGATGATTAATGATTTGCCTACATTGTCAGATTGTCTAATTCGTGACAGAGACATATACCTCTGAGGCCTTATTAATATTGTTATTTTTTTTACTTCTGACATTGGAATGGATGCTATATTGTGATTGTCATCAGTTTTTCTGTTATTCCCATGATAGTGTATCTAAACTCGTGTCATCAGGAGGCCTAGGATGATTTTGAGATTTGCCTACATTGTCATATTGTTTAGCTCATGACTGATATGTTGAATAGTTCTGAGGCCTTCTTCTTGCTGCTTCTTGTTCTCTTATGTACATGGTAACATAGATTTAAAACGCGGTCGCGTGTAACGGTAACGGGGTCGTCACGGTCATAACATAACGGTAACGGCCAATCGCTACGCAATTTTACCGCAAAAAATTGCAAATTGAGAAATATTAACATAAAACACTAAATTTAAGATTTATAACTAATTAATAAGCATAATACCCTATAAATAAAGATTCTACATGTATAATTTTTGACAAAAATTAATAATTTAGATAATTAATAAGCATAATTTATATTTAAAAAAAAAAAAAGCTGACTTACTTTATAATGGCCGTTACACCGTTATATAACGGCCATAACGGCCGTTACTGTTATGTAACAACCGTTATGGCCGTTAAGTTTACATTTTCTTTTGGGTGTTATATAATGCTCATAACGGTAACGGTAAGGCAAAATACCGTTACATAACGGCCATTATTTAAATCCTTGCATGGTAATTAATTGATGTATTGATGTGGAAAATGTTAACATGGCCTATGATGATTAATGATTTGCCTACATTGTCGGATTGTCTAATTTATGACTGAGACATATACATCTGAGGCCTTAATTCTTATTTATACCGTTGTTATTTGTTACTGATGATATTGATTTGGAAAATTCTATGCTCTCATGGTTGTTAATTTCTGTTATTTCCATTATAGTGTATCTAAAATTGTCATTTGCCAAATCTTGTCTTGAGGAGGCTTAGGATGATCTTAAGATTTGCCTATATTGTCAGATTGTTTAGCCCATGACTGATATATTTAGGGTATTTGGCATTGGTATTGAGAAAATCACTATGTTGAAAATGTTGATTAGAGGTTATTAAAGTTTATTTTCAAGGTAAATTTCACATGTTCTATGATAATAAAAGTTTCAAAACAGTTAAACATCACTCCCAAACTGCTTTATCTAATAACATTTAACGATGGTGCTTTTTTGAAAAACAGTTTCAATGTCAATGCCAATAGACTCTTCAATAGTTCTGAGGCCTTCTTCTCGCTTCTTCTCATTCTTCTTTTTCTCATTCTTCTTATGTACGTGGTGTAACCTGATGAAAGTTGGATCCTATAGAAGCATGCCATTGAGTTACTTGTGATACCTTGATGTGAAAAATATAATACTAACACTAGCTGGGTTGGTTTTGTAATGCCTTGTAGCAGGTTTCACTAACTGCATTTGTATTCCTTTTTAAATGAATTTCTTCATTCCTTGTTCATGTTGATTTTGTTTTCATTTCGTTTGGGTGCATTTAATTGTCGCAAAAGAAGATTTAAATTAATTATCTAGGAGTCAAAAAAATTTAAACCAAAATAGCAAATGAAAGTGGATCACTTTTTTGCCCTTACCTTTAAATTCTGTCTTTGAATATGTTCATGTAATTTCTTATAGTTTTCATTTTGCTGTAGTTCACTTTTCTGATTTTGTTATACTTGTGCAGTGTGGTTCTGGACGATCAGTTGCCCCAATCAAAGCTGGGTTTGTTGCCCGTGTCGGCCGCAGAAACGCAGGAACATGAGTCTTTTAAAGCTGAGTTTGTTGCCTATGTTAGCAGTAGAAAATATCGGAACATGAGCATTTTAAAGCTGAGCTGTGCAGCTGAGTTGTGGACCTTGTTTTACAGTACCTACTCTACTGTTTACCTGATTACCAGAGTTAAATAATACTATTTCTTAAGTTGTGAACTACTGGTTTTTTTATATCTTAAAGAAAATAGTATTGATTTTGGTTGATGGATCATCATCTCGACTTGTGCCTGATACAAACTCCACTTGAAGGTGTGTTCCATTGCTCAATCGACTGTGTTACTCGTTATTGTCGTAATAGATATTTTGTTCACTGTGATGTGTCTTGCATCTGTAGGATTCCCAGATGTTTTTGCTTCATTTTTGTTGTCGGATTGTGCATGAAATGCCAAATAGTCAGTTTTTAATTGAATATCTTCTGTTACATGATAGATAAATCTAAGTGGGCTCCGAAAGATAAAACTTTGTGCATTGGACACCTGAAGGCTGATGATAATCTTTTGAATAAAGATGAATCGTTTGTCTTTCAATAAGACCAATTTGATTTTTTTTGTGTTCTTTCTCTTTAAATGTATATCTTACTTCAATTATCAAATAAATATTTATTTCCTTTTTTATTTCTGAAACAATGAAAAAAAAAAAAAGAAAAAGAAGGCAAGATTCGAGTGTCTAGTTAGGAATGAAAATTTGACTGGTTAAGAAATGATTCTACCATATATATTAATAAAAAGCTAGTCTTTCTATTGCCTTTTTTTTTTTTTTTTTTTGTTAAAAAAAGAAACAAAAGGACAAACATTAGGCATTAGAGATTACCAAGTAGAAATGTATTATTTGGTACAAAAGATTCCCAATTATTATTGTTCTTTTATTATGGGATTCTAACACAGGAAAAATCTCACATGTTGAACATATTTACAATAACCAGTGTTGCTAGAGATGCTACCAAAGAAACAAATAAATTCTGGTATTTCCTTGCTGCACTGCTTTTGAAATTTGTATTGATAGCTGCACAGAAACGTCAACAATATAAACTCTAATGAAATTTTATACTAAAAAAAAATTCTAGGAAAGAAAAAAGGAAATATTTTTATTTTTGTAACCATAACTTCCCTCCTCTCTCATTTGTCTAAAGAAAATAAAAGTATTTCTCTTTCCAGCCCTTTATTATTTACTTTTTAATTTTTCAAACACAATAAGATAAAAGTTCCGGTTTGAGTCTTTTAAATTACAAAAAGTTGTTATTAATTTGATGAGAGATGTTAAACGAGAGATGAAAGATGTTAAAGGAGAGAACTACTCTCTGTTGTGTAGACTACAATGTTATTTTAGTTTATTGAAGCTTTTTAATATTAATAATAATAATTAAAAAAAAAAAACTGTAACAAGTTAAATGATAGTTTTAAATTATTTTGCCAATATCTAAATATTTTTTTTTCTCAAAAAATAAGATCTAATCTCAATGTTAAACAGTCTTCTAAATGTTAGAAACTTACTCGAATTGTGATCACATCCGATAGTAATAGAATCAGTGATGTTCTTAACGCTGGCACCATTGGCGAACCAGAAGTCTCGTTTGGCATAAGAGATACAAATAAGCACATACTTGGTATGTTGTGCACAGCCTCCATTACAGTATTCTTGAACCTCAGTACTGCTTACATTCAGCACTCCATCTAGTGTTAGCATATCCTTTTGTGATTTGCAATCTTTAGAAACCTATAACATTTACCATTCACCAAAGTTAAAACCATATTTACTATGTTACCAAAGCTTTGAGGCCTTTAACAAACTTAAGGTGCAAGTAAGAATTATTTAGTTCTCAAAAATGTCAAATTCATATATATGATTTATCCCATATTTGTTTTTATTAGGACTCATATTCAAATTCCATTGGCTGGGTGTGTGGAGTTAGATATATAATTCACTCAATTTCACAATTTTTTTTTTAATTCATGGGAGGCAAAATAGACTTAATTAGCAAGTATGATGGATTGATTATACATTATAGGTAATCTGTCCTTTTATTAATTCTCATAAAATTAGTGAAAATTCTCATCATAATAGAGTTTAACAAATCTTATTCATTATATATATAAAAAAAAAAATATCAACCCTATTTTATAATTTGATAGGAGGAGATTGTCTCGTTTATATATATATAAACATAACTAATTATTACAAATTGAATTCCAATAAATGATTTCAAAATTAATGATTTAAGATTTAAAAACAAATCTACTCTCTAGCAAAATGGCAAAAGACCAATCATATATAATTATCTCAAATTTTAACCACTAATTTTAAATTTAAGGGGACTAGACTGATTATTAAATTTTAAAAGAATCATTTAACTCTAATTTGTAACATAAAAATTGCTAAAATGTTACTTTATTATTATTTTTTTTAATAAGTTCATCAATTACCAATTTTAGTGGAAATTCAACCCAACAAATTGTTATTTCTTTTAATCTAGCAATATAATAATAATAAAAAAAAGAGTTATAAGAATTCTTAGACATTCTATCTAAATCTGCATCAAAATTACAAGAAAGACACTCGATTATTAAACTAACAACATTGATTTGAATATGGAGGCAAATAACAAATAAAGATACTATACATTTTGCATGCATTCCCAGGCGCTTCTCCACTGCTGAAAAGGACTCAAATTCACATTTGCTAATGGGTCTGAACAAAACATAACCAAATTAAAAAAAAAAAAAAAATAGTAAATTTCGATAATAATCAATTGGAAATTAAAACAATAGAAAAGGGAAAAAGAAATAAACAACAATAGTAAATTACTTTTAGTTTCAGCTTTAGCACAAAGCAGAAGAAGAAGAAGAAAAATCCCCATAGATAACCAGAGCAATTTCACTCTGTAATTTTCCATTTTTTTTATTAGAAGAAAGAAAATACTTAGCTTAAACAATAATTAAATTTGCATAAACACATTTATATGATTTAGAAAAGTATATAATACAAAAATTTGGTGGGCCAAATGCCAAAATATACACTTAGAACTAGGGAATATATATATATCATTTTTAGTATATGCTTTAGGTTAAATATGAAATACTAAAATGTTGTGACAAAATCAAGAAATATAAGCCAAAATTTTCAGCCGGCAAACAATTTGAAAAATATATTTTTTGTATTAATATGTCGGGAATTAAGAGGCGAACATATATATTGGGACTTTTTTTTTTCTTGGATAAATTATAATTTACTCTTTGAAATTTAATTTAATTAACGAGTTTGTCATTTTTTTTTGAAAAATTAATTAAATAGTCTTTCATATTTATTTTCGTTAACAAATTAATTATTTAAAATAGTATAAAATACTCATAATTATATTTTTCAACTTAAATAATAATTAAATCATAGTTACATTTTGTATTAAATTGATATTTTCAATACATGCTATGTGACATTAATATATGGCACCCATAAGTATATGCCAAATATAACTAATAATTTATTTGGCACTAACTATTTATTTATTGCGTGCCGCACGTTAATTTCTAGGACATTTTTTTTTTCTAGGACATTCTTGGTTGCTATATATATATATATATATATATATATATAGAGAGAGAGAGAGAGAGAGAGAGAGAGAGAGAGAGAGAGAGAGAGAGAGAGAGGATGTTAATGAATCAAAACTATTTAAAATCTCTATATTTCTTGGTCTAACCTTCAATTTGAGAGTTAAAAAAATACACATTTAGAAATG
>CATKHJ010043380.1:0-29853 GCA_949750685.1 Vernicia montana | reverse complement strand
AATTTTATCATCAGGTTCCTGCTTAACAAAATTCATCATAACAACTATATAGAGGAATCTCTGATTTACTCAAGACTTATCATACAATAAAATTCTTATGTCTGACATAAAATTACATTGATAGAATAACAATGCGGAGTGTTAGTGAACATGATAAGATTAAGAGTGAGCTTGTGAACTCAAAATAACTACTGAGAAAATTATCGATTGGAAGCAAAACTCTTGATGATATCATTACTTCACAAAAATGTGTGTTTGACAAAGCGAGTTTGGGCTATAAAGTGAATTCTAAAGAAAATAAATATGATAGCTTCTTTAAGAAGAATAAAATTCAGCCCATGGTTTTAACAAAATATTTTTATTGTCATTATCATAGACATACTATGCGTAAATGCCCTATTAAACTTAAAAAATCATATATCATTAGGAAGATTTGGATTCCAAAGACTCAAAACTAATTTCTAATAGTGTTTGGGTTCCTAAAAATGCTAACCATGATGGATCCAAAAATAAAATGGTACCAACAAATATATGATAATTTTGTTTTGTAGGGAGAGCACAATAGAAAATAAAGAAGTATGTGCTCAAGAACTTATGACAAAATAAAAGGAGGAAATTCTCATAACGTTGGAAGCAATATTGAAGAAATTGTGAGTATTGATGAAACTTCATTTATAACAATTTCCTTCGACATATCTCAAGTAAGTTCTATCAAACTTAATGTTATTTGATGATTTTAATGATACTTGAGCTTATTTGCATGATAATTGGTAATATTAATTTATACATGCTTATTATGAGTGATTGAAAGCTAAATGATGAAGTTTAATATAAATTTTTATCATTTTAAGTTCAATCTATATTGATCATTGCTTCATGATTTGAAATTATGTTGTATAAAGGGGAGATATTGATTTACTTACATCAAGGGAGAAAAAAAAAATGCTTGTTTTAATATATGATGTATGCCTTAATATTTAATTACTTTGAAGGTTATTATTTTGTTTCTTTTGAATTATTATGAACAATGATTATGAATGATGGATTTGTGATAGATAAAGGGGGAGAATTTGATAATATGTTGATATTATGTTTATGATGATTGTCTTTATTATTATGAGTTTATTGTTATTAATTTGATTGCACATATCAAGGAGGAGATTTTAAAAATAAATTTGAGGTATACACATTTTTAATGAATGATTTTAATTGCTTATTTGGTCTAATTTGCTTAATCTTAAACTTAGTATATTTTGATGCTTTGTTTAATATGATGATACTCTTTGGCATATTTTGCTTAAATTTGCTTGATCAATCTTCGGTACATTTTTGCTATATGAAATGTTGTTTTGCTCCCTATGATATTTTTATGACAAAAAGGGAGAATTAAATATATTGTTGATTATTGAAGAATTATTTTGCTTTTATTCTGCAAAGGAGGAGAACCAGTTGAAACTTATGTTTCAATAAAGGCTATCTAGATAATCTCTTCTGCTTGATTTCATGAAAATATTAAGGAGGAGATTTATTTTTTGATCTATTGTGTTGTCTGATTAAGAGGGAATATAATTGTTATAATCATTTTTGAACTCTATTTTACATTGCTTCTCAAATTGGTATTTCTCTCTTATTTCTTTCCTTTTAACAAAAAGGGGGAGAAAACTTTTGAAATATTTAATATGCATGTTTTTAGAGGGAGAAGCTTTTAAAAGAAGGAGAATGAATTTTGATTGTTTATATAGTTTTGATTGTTATCTACTTGTTATTTCATATGCATATTATGATTGTTCAAATGAAAATTGATGTATTACTTCTATATGCATATTTTAAGGGGGAGAATCATTGATAAATAAATTTTAAAAAAAAAAGATTATTTTGATCATTACTTATTTTGATTCCCTATCACTTACTTGGACAAAAAGGGGGAGAATGTGCTTGCTTGATTATTTGTTGCTTTACCTTTTTTATTGTTGACAGAAAGGGGGAGAAGTATTATGTCTTAAGTTTGATTTAAAATTTAAGAACTTAAGTATTTTGATGGTATTTTAAGACATAAAAGATTTTTGATGTTTTAATTGAAATAAGTTGTGTCATAATCAAAAAGGGAGAGATTGTTGTCTCTATGTATATTTTGATGATACCAAAACTTAAGCATTTGATATGTTTATGTGATGCAAATATGGGTTCATAGTTGAATTATTTTTATATATTTGTTGTTCACAGGGTGTAACAGGCATTACCATTTTCTCACCCCGTTATTACCCAATTTGATTTGTATTGATTGTTAGGTGCTCAACATTCACGATAGTTACAAATTCATCATTCCCGTTACACATGTTGATAAGAAATTTGAATTGGCACTAAGTATGAGGAAGATTGATGAAGCTAAAAGATGATTTTTTGACTTCTATTGAAGTCAAAGGCATCTAATGGTCTACTAGCCATTACCAAAGTGTCACAGCTGTTACAAAAATTCAAGATCTAGACAGAAGCTTCATTCATAGCCGTTACGCAAAGCATTACAGCCGTTACCACCTGAAGACAGATAAAAAATATAACCGTTTATAGCCATTGGAATTTGTCTGAATCAATTTTCAAAGTACATAAATCACATTTTGGAGCTGACATTGAAGACCTATAAATATATGAAGCTCCTAAGTGAAGAAAAAGAGATTCCAAGTGATTAAAAGTGTTATCCAAGCTTAAAATTCAATAATCATTTTCTACTTTATTCCATAACACATTTGCTCTTCATCTAAAATCTTTTGTGTTCATATTTGTATTAGCTAGTGTACTTAAATCTATTATTTGTACTGGCTTTTTGCAAGTCTTGAGTGACTATAAACACTCTTAAACCCTTGTATCTTATAAGAATTGGGCGAAATCCAGATTCAACTATTGTAAAGCGTTGAGCACAATCCCGTATCATTAGTGAAACCCTAAATCTATGTGATTTAGGAGAAGTAACTATAGGAGAAGAGATTGGCTCCAAACCACTATGAAATTGGCTAAATTTTCTCATTTTTCTCTCTATTATTCATGTTATTAATATTGAATTTGTCTTAATTAATTCACATATTGCATTTAGGGTGATTAATTGCATTAGAAAATTTAAATTTTTGTTCACTCCCCTATAGGAATTGTCATACTTAGGCCAACAAATATCTTATTTATTTTTCATATATATATATATATATAGGGATACTTAATATTTTTATTGTGAAATTTTTATTTTATTGTAATTTGATTTTATTAATATCAATTACTTGAAATTTTAATGTATTTACTAACATCATTATATATAAATTATTACCAATTTGATATTAATTGGATATAAATTAAAGGTATATATCTAAGTTAGATGTAATTTAAAATTCAAAAGTTAACAATTTAATATTTTATGCCTAATTTAGATGTCGCAATTGAAGCATTTCACTATACTAGTACTTTTTCTTAAAGTGAGAGTTAAATTGCCATGTACACATGATTAATTTGGACTTGATATGTTTAATTAGGTATGAAAAGGTGTATATATAATTTTGATATCAATTATGATTAATTTGATATGAATTGAATACAAATCTAATTTAGACTTCAAAATTTAACAATTAAACATTTTAAATTAAATTTAAGTCCAAATTTAAAAATTGAATATAAATCTAAGTTAGATATAATTTAGACTTCAAAATTTAGAGGTTTTAATTGAAACATTTCACTATATATTAATATCATCAATTATGTGGAACATTAACCTTTTGGTTTTTCAATGGCCAAATGCATATTTTCCCCATGAATTTGGTACCAAAAGTCACTCTACCCCTATACTTCAAAAATAATCATTTTATAACTTAAACTTATCAAATTGAAACTATATACCCCTAGTGGGTAAATAGCTCATAAAATCACTAAACTTTAGTATTTTTTCAATGTGATCATTAAATTTTTTTTTTTTTACCAAGAAATACCTAAACTTTTAAAATTATTTCACATGGTGATCACTAGCTGGAATCTTAATCTAAAATGATAACATGGACTGCCATGTAAGCTTAACCATCTGACTTAACATGACAATTGGACGCCACATCACCAACTTTTGCCACATCATATATAAAACTAAAAACTAAAATTATATTTTTGAATAATAAAAAATATTAACTTTAACAACTTAAGAAAACCCATATTTTTTCACCTCAGTTTCAAATATTAACCAAAAAATATGAAACCTCATATTTGGATTTTCATTCAAAACCAAACCCATCTTTATCACCATTCCATGAATTACCTCACCCAACCCAACATCTAAAATCCCACCACAAGCCTTGATCGAAGCAAGAACATACCCGTTTTTGCTCTTTTCTTCAAGCATCGAAAATGAACATAAATCAAACACCAAGAACCCTTTTCTTGGTGTTTGAAACTCCAATCAATCCAACACCAGAAATCAAACACCATAAAATGAACAAAGTGAAGGAGCGGACCAAAGCCTATTAGAAATCACACCAAATCTATAAACAATAAAATGAGCAACATTCATAATTTTTAAGAAACCGATGAGAATATGAGCCAACCCCAATTGAAGCTCCACCGGCACCATTCCTCGCGAGCTCATCATAGCGTCGCCATCGCCAGCACCGATCGGTGCTCATCGAGCTTGATCCGAAGCTCCAGTAGCCGTCGTAGGGAATGACGCTCTCTATCAGCAATTCCCATCGCCGATTCACCTTCTATCGTCGTCACCTGTGGACCCGATCTCACGCTTTCTTTGTCCAAATCTCCATTTTTTCTATTGGCTTTGTGTTATCTCGTCTATGGGTTTTGTCGGTCGTGGGTGAGGGTCTCTGGGTTAGTGGGTCGGTTGTTAGGTTCGTGTCATTTGTGGCTTACTGTTGCTGTGTTTTGGGCTTGCCGTTGCTGGGTTTATTGTCGTGACATTGATGTATAAATTGCCCAATCTCTCTCTCTCTCTCTCTGAGTAGCCATGGTGAACCCTAAATCCCTCTCACTAATTCTCCTCTCACTCTTCGCCATCACCTCTGCAGAAGTCTTCTTCGAGGAACGTTTCGATGGTATCTCTTACTATTTTCGTCCCTCTGTATATGTGCTCCGATCACTTTCAAATACTTCCACTACTCTCAGCTTTGTAATGTAGTTCGCCATTTATATTACTTGAATTTGATTTCATACGTGAAGAATCAGTGTTTTGTTAGTTTAATGTGGATCAGTGGATTTGGTAGTTTTGTGTTTGTGACTCTGTTTAATTGCATACTTAAAGCTAGAAATGTTATCGTTCTCACTATATCTGCTTCGTACTCTATATTTTGCTTATGCATTGTTTGGTGTTGCGTTTGGAAATGATAATTGGCTTGTATGTTGCTGGGTAAATAATTTTTGCTCATTCTTTTCTTGATTTAGGTAAAAAATTAATATTTTTTGAAAAATTAAGAAAAAAGAAAAGAAAAAAAAATCAATTCCACGTGACATGTTGACGTGGCAATTAATGTTAGCATCTCAGGTTTGGATTTCGGACAGTAACCATTGAGTGTAATGATTTTGAAAGTTTTGGTATTTCTCAGAAAAAAATTTTCTTTAGTGATTACATTGAAAAAATCACTAAAATTTACCTAGTTGCACAATTAGCAGCTCGCATGATTTAATGAGCAAAAAAACACGCATTTCATCTTAAAAAGTTGCATTCATAGATTTAATTGCCTATACTTTCTCAGCAATCAAACACCAAAAAAAAAAAAAAAAAAGTCTTTATACACACAAAATATAGATATATTTCTTTTTTTTTTTTTGCTATTTTTTTTTTCATTCTCAAGTGTGGAATCTTGAGTTTTTAGTGAGGCATTTTCGTTGAATTTTCTTTTCTTCTTTTAATTTTTTTATTTGCAATGCAAAATGAACTAAATGTATAGAAAAAATGGCGCAGTACAAGCAATCAGGGCACCATTACTCAAAAGGTACGTCGGATCATGTCACCATTGGGATTCGTGGTGCTTTTCATTCGTCGCAGAAATAGCAGTAGCAACAGTATAAGCCGGTTTGAGTTCGCTGATCGGATCGATCCAATAAAGGTCGAATTGTTGTTGGCTTCTCGATCGGTGCGGTCATTGTTGTTGACGCAGCGTAAGCAAAAGGCAAAGCCGTTTAGGGTTTAGAATTTTTCTGAATATTATTGTGTGCCTCCCTTTCCCTTACTTCGTTCACTGCCCGCTTGCCTACACCTTTATCCCCCTGGTTCCGATCATTGTTATAGCGATTGTTGCTATAACGTTCATTGCGTCCAGCAACATCCAGGTCCGTTTTGGACTTTTCAGAGGCACCCACAGGCTTGTAATTATCAAAATTTCTCCGGCTCTACTCCTGTTGCATCAATTCTGCCTTCATAGCCATATTCTTCGCCTCTGTTAGGGTTCGCACCACCTGTACACCAATCCTGTCTTTAATCATGGGCTTCAACCCGTCCAAGTACCTGGCTACCTGCTGCCCCTCTGACTCTGATAAGTTGTTCCTTTCGGACAACCTCATGAACTCGGCGGTGTATTCCTGGATAGACCGGTTGCCTTGCTGGCAACGTTGGTATTGCTGGAACAGGATCTGCTCATAATCTGGGGGTAGAAATTCTTTCATCAACAGACCCTTCATTCTATACCAAGTGTGAACTCGCCCCTTGCCTTCGCGTACTCTCCTGTTTTAATAAAACGGTGTGTTTTAGACTTAGATCTATAGTGCAAGATAGACCTCATTTGATGATATAAGAACTCGTCATTACATCGGTTAATATTGTGTCCTACCATTTACCAAGAAAGTGTTTAGAAGGAGACAGCTATCTATTATCCTTTATAAGACATTAGGTGGGTCAACAAAGCAATTAATTTAGAGGTAAATTAATACTGAGATGTTGATCATGTTTTTCTCACTCGTAACTACACTTGCAACCACTCCACAAAATTTTCCAACCAATTAAAATTTGTTACATCCTAATCGAAAAATTTTTAGCTTTTGGTACTATCTTTATACTATATATTAAAATAATAATTGATTAGTGTTTTAAAATTTTGTTACAAAATATACCATTATCATAATTTAATTTTTTTAAAGTAAATTTAATTCTGATTGAAACTTTTTAATTTAAAAAAAAAACTTCAATACACTTTTTTTTAAATAAAAAAAAATCTTTGATTAATAATAATTAATAAGTACAACTTTAAATAGAGAAGTAAATTTTACTGCGTTTAAGAAATATATACAAATTTTGTTAAAAAAATAAAATTTTGCTTTAAGTTTTATTGATTGTGTTAACGAAACAATTGTATACAATATATTGGCTGCGTTTAGCACATCGACAAGAACCATTTTTCACTCAGTGACTATATTGAGACACGAATTGACTTCATTGTTCTTTGACGAATTTTTAAACGAATCTGATTTTCTAAATATCATACTCAAACTCGTTTTAACTCACATAATAGAAAACAAATAAACTCTCATAAAAAAAAAAAAAAAAAAGAAGTAAACTCCAATAAAAAAGACAAAACAAAAAATTTATTAAATCTTATAAAAAGATAACAAAACTTATAAAGTAAATAAAAAATAAAATTAGATTCATATTTAGAAAGATAAAAATTAATAGATATTTTTTATTGAAAACAAAAAACTAAAGAAAATAAAGAAAAATGAACCACCGCCGATCGAATGAAAATAGACGATAATTCAAACAATAAATTTTAAAAAAAAATCATAAAAAAAATGAGAGAGAAAGCGGCTATAGAGTTTTTGTTTTTTTTAATGAGACTTACAACTTCAATACACTTAAACTAAAAGCTTATTGATATAATCTCGAACTATTATTAATATTCATATATAGAATATCAGATGTCGAAATTTAAATTTGAAATGAAATTTATATAATTATAAATGAAGGACTGAATAATTATTTACAAGTAACGTGTACTACGTGATACAAAAAAGCCATGGATATAAAGCATTTACACTGAAGTAATAAGATGATGTAATCAGTAATTAATATTGAGGTTGTTAATGATCAGGGGTAGTTTAAACTTGAAAGGTTAGGTTGGAAAGTTGAGTGCTTAAGTTAAGAGTTAAAGGATGTTTCCTGGTACTCTTCTCTACCCACTTCTTTTTGGTCTTTATTTTATTGGTTTTCAAATCAGTTCTCACGGATCTTCTTGGCAAATGGGAAACTCACGACTCGATCTTTAAAGTCTAGCCTTTAGTCTTTACTTCACCACATCATGAGATTTTGAAACCCTAAAACAAAAACAATAGAAACAGGCAATTAATGAATAATGAAGAAGAGAAAGTATATGGAAGACAGGCCAGTGATTAGAGAAGAAGAAGAGCAGGAGGAGAAAATCAATACTTTTTATAGTTTGATTAGAAATATTCGAGATGCCCGAAATCAAATGGTGATTGGATCATCAACCAATTCCAAGAAGAAAGAAATGGAAAAAGAAGAAGAAGAAAAAGAAAAAGAAATGAAATCATTATCATCTTCTTGGACTCCTTCCTTCACATTGGAAGATTTTGCTGGGTATTCCTATTTCAAAGACAAAATTAATGTTAAGGTTCCTGCTTCTACTTCTTCTAAGAATGAACAACAATCTACTAATATACAGAAAAATGAAGATTTAGATCTCAACCTTTCACTTTGATATGCTTCTTTTTTATTCTCTGTATTCTGCAACTCTGTATCGAGGTAATTAATTAATTAAAATTTATATATATGCAATTGATGTAAGAATTAAGAATTTAATTAAACAAATTTTTTTTTTTCCTTTTTATTATATATTGTTCTTCGGTTTGTGTATATATAAAATATTTATCTTCGTAAGAAGGGAAAATATAGAATTCAGGAAATTATTTGTTTTTCTTTTTAATTTAATAATAATGTATTTGGGTATTTATTATTTATATATATAATGTGTAATCATGTTCATGGATCTGGATTCCTTTATATATACATACTGTAGGTTATGATTATTCATTATCATAGAACATAGATCTTTCAGTGATTGTCAATTTCCATATTTGAGCATCTTCATTCTTTGCCACATATCTTAGAAAGCATTTGTTATGTTTGCTCTCATGTGACGTGTTGTTGATTTAGATTTTTGATCAATTTCTTGTTTGCTATCTCATTCATAATAATGTTTTATGAATTTAATATTTTATTCCCTATTGGTAAATAATTTTCTAACTGTATCTTGATGGGTTTATTTTTAATTGGATTATTACTGGAAATTTTAAATATATATAATATAATATGTGAAAACCCACTCATTAAATAGTATTACTAAAAGAAAATTATTATATTAGTAAATTTTTTGAAATTATTTTCACTATTAGTTTTATTATTATTTATTCTAACATGCAGGGGTCAATGGTCATGATCCCTAAATTACTTGGAGAAATTTTAATATAAAAAACTATTTCACTATTAATTTTAATTTTCCTCCATATAAATTTAGAGGTCTAGTTTGTTCTCTAAATACAAGTTGGAAACGTAATTTAAAAACATATATTAAAGCCAAATGTAAATTTATCACTAGGGATCTTGGTTAAAAAAAAAAAAAAAACAAATAGTAATGAGAAGATCACACTCTCGTGGGTTTGGGAAAACAATGAGAAGGACAACCGAATTATCTGATTTCACAAAATGGTTTCCTTCAACTCAACCAAAATGGAAAATGGTTGTATAAAGTACAAACTCCCGTGGTTATGGTCAACTTTAGTCACATCTTCTCGTGGCATGGCTTGGATGATGACAGGAAACTTTCTTGTTGGAATTGAAAGTTAAGCCCAAGTCATTGTTGTTCTTGGAATGTATCACTGAAATTATAGGCACAATGACAAAGATACTGAAATCATTAAGAAAGTGACCTAAAAATCCTCATAATGACAATTCTAGCTATACAATTGGCCTATGAAAGGAATACACGATCACTCACTCACATTACTCTTTGTAATTGAGAATGGAGGACCCTACACACCTCTTCTTCGATTTGCTTTAATTGATGGGAAATGGGAAATTTTGTGGCCACTCCTTTAATTTTCTTTACAGCTATTTCAAAAGCCCCTGTGTAGTTTTTCTAACTTGAATTTGTGTCCCAAATATATTTTTAGTGTTTGCTGCTGTTCAAGCGCTGACCCTTCAGTTGGATCCTTATGAGTGTAATGAAGACAAAACATATCAACCACAACTACATTCTACAACATACTCGATGCCAATGGCCAATAATTTGTCTGATTCTACCAATTTCATGCGTCAAGCAATTTGGTCCCACCCCAGCCAATGGACGTTTGGTCTACTGGCAGGGCTCAATGGTCCATTCTTTAGGAAGGAATATGTGGAGATAATAAGCGCTACTAATAGTTTAATAATTGAATACCTCAAAAGATTATAAATTCAAATCTAACAGTTCCTGTACTCATTAAGCATTTGAATTACCTTCAGCTTCTATGCATTATTTGGAACCCTACTATATAATTTAAGAACATCACTACATGAAACACCTGCATTTGGTGGCATGCCTTTGAAATTGGAATTTGTCCATGTTAAACTAGGCGCCTGTAGTTTGTACATACGTCAAGCCCAGTGAAATTTTGTACTGTTAATTAGTGAAGTGACCATACTTTTGCCTAGCTATGCTAATGAGGAATTTCTCATGTCTGATTGTTTCTTTTCTTTTGGAGATAAGAAAATTCTGGAATTTTCAATATTTCCATCTGGTCTGAAAAATGAACCAAATCTGAAAAAAAAAAAAAAAAAAAGATCCTTGTAGTTGGCATGGAATAGACATTTGTTGAATTATAATTATAATAATTTTTGAAACAAATTAATTACTCTGAATAGAACAATATACTATACATTAGTATATTTGTAAGTAACAGTTTTTGTTCTAAAGGAGAAGCTTAGAAGAAAGAAGTAGGATTTTACAGCAAATTCAAGCCAAAACAACACACTGAAAACAAGATGGGGGCAAAACATAAAGCAATCCAAAGCTAAATAACAAATCAAACTAACCAAACTTAATTTCTGCACTAATTTTCTGCTGAACTTGAAGGACTGTTCCCTAGCTTAGATAATCCTACATCTCCAATTTTTGGACTCTTAGGCCCATTTCCACTGGCTTTAGGACTTTTCTTCCCTCTTAGTTCGCTTATACGAGGACTGTATGTGTAAGAGAGACGTGGGCTTTGATGGCTTTTAGGATCATTTGCAGGTGTTGCAGTGGAGCTTGTGATTTTAGGACTGCTCGTATGCTTAAACTCTCCTCGGCTACGAGTAATAACTTCATCTAAAATCTCTCCATCCCCTGCTAGAACAGCTCCAGACCCCAGCTCAGACTCCTATAAAAAAAAAATGAACAGATTATAAAATGTGAAGCAAAAGAAAATTTGGAAGTGACTTTAGGAATAGTCTCTTACTGTTGCAAGAGTGTATGGTAGAGCTGGTGCCTCTTCATACTCTGCTGCATCTAGGTCCTGAAGGTGTGCTCCTTTGAAAAATTTAGGAAGTAAATATTGTCTTACTGGAACCAAAAGCATGATCATCATAGGAAACATGACACCAGCAATTGGAACCCAAGTCAGACCAAAACATATTAGTAAATATGTTGTTTGGAAAATGGTAAATGTGGCGATTGTCATGAAAGGTACCGTTTCCACAAATGTGGCATGGTACTCCTCAAGAACCCTGCAAGAAAAAATGGAGAAATATTATATTATAGTTATACACTTAGAATCTGAGAGAGAATTACTAAATGAAAGTAAGGGATTAGTTTGAAGCTATTACTTATATCTTCTGCTTGGTGCAGTGAAGAGCAGTAATATCCTTTCCCAGAATTGGTTACCAGGCAAACTTTCAATGGCCATGAAGGCAAAGTAACCCCAGAGAACTGAAGTTGGGATCTTTTTGAGGAAAGGCATAGCTGCAACACATCCTCCAACCATCATAGCTTGAAGCAAGTTGCTGAGACGCTGCTCTTTCACCTCAACAGGCAACAGATCATCAATCTCCTTCTCTATGTCAAATACTGTTTCATCAACTGGGGCATTGATATGTCCAGTACAGGAAGCTGCCTGGATGGTTGATTCTTTAAATTCTTTCAGACCCTGCTCAAGATTTTTGACAATGATTACTTTCAGAACCATACAACTTGATAAAATCATAAAATTCTCACTAGATATATATCTAATTAATCCTGAGCAGAGTTCATACTTGGGAGGGCTGCTGGTAGATCAAAGGGGTCTGCATTTGTTGATAAGCTTCTTGCATATTTCCATATAATTGTCCCAAGCTGGCATTCTTTCTTATACTTTTGCGAGCTGTTGCAACAAGCCGATTATGAAGCAACTGCATAAAGTGCAAAAGGCTTGTTCTTAGAAAAAAGTTAAATTTCTTAAGCAACCATGAAAAGGGAATAAATAAAGATTGCATAACCAAGAAGTATTTAAAGAGCAAGTTTTTCAGGATATATAATTACCTGATACTTGAGAGTGGCCAAGCTCTTTGTATGCATTGGAGATTGTGGGATGACTCCATTTGCTGGTGGAATTCCAATAAGTCCACACAACAAAGTCTGAAATCAAGAATGACCAACTTCATAATTTTACAAATTAAAGAAACAGAAATGGATTTAATCAAGAAGGGAAATTTGATACCAAGAATCCCAGAAGAAGTAAATCATAGTGGTAAGAAGGTGGTTTTCTCAAATTGAACTCGTTCTGCTGAGCAAGTTTAGATGCTATACTATGATCAAAGTAGTAAAGCACAGCAATCATAGTTGCAGGAATGAAAGCTCCAATTATGTAGACGATGGGAACATTTAGCATGTCCTGAAATATTGAGGTCACAGTAATTCATTTTTATAGGGTGAAAAAGAATGGATTCTTTAATTAGGTGATATAAGTGTGATAATAAAAACATGCCTTAATGACAGTCCAATTTTCATAAGCACCAGGGGACCAGGGATTTGGGCTAAAAAGGCGGCGAGGGATTCCATGGGGAACACTTCCGGCAGGGATGTAGGAAACACCTGTCCACACTAGGACCATTAGGGGTACACCATAGTCTGCTATCAAGCTTCTTAGCCAACCTGTGAAATAACATACTTGTAAGTTTTCTTTCTTTAAAAAAAAAAAAGATATTCCAAAAGTGGACAAGAATATATAGTATATTGTTTCAGAAAACTGAGGTACATACCGGTCCCATAGCGCCAGGACCTTGCCTTTCTGCTTCTTAATGCAGTTAGCAAGAGGCCAAAAGATAGAACCAACGCAAACATTCCATTTGCAAACCTCCATGAAGGTATAAACTCTACCGATTTGGGATCTTCCCGTTTTGGAATGCGAAATTCATCCACAAGTCCCTGAAAAAACCAATGATGATGAGATGATTATGCCATTTATTAATGACTAATTAAAGCTGAATGCAAAATAGTTTAACAAATCTTACTTTAATTGCTTGTTGCATGAAGAGCATAGCAATAAGCAGACCAAATAATTCCCCTGCTACACGGGTAAACCTATTGATAATGGAGCAGGCACCTAGAATAGCTAGCAAGAATAGCAGGAGTGCGGTCCATACACACACCCTGCAATATGATATGAGCAGGGAATTTCGTCAAACACCCAAGGGGAATTACAAAATAAAGCAATTAAAACAGGATGATTGATAAACTTACCAGCCTGTCCATGCAAGAAACAAATTCCTTCCCAAATCAGGTCTTTCTTTGGCAAAGTTAAACATAAAAGTGTACATAATGACAGTGGGCTCTGCCACTCCTAATATCAATAGAGGTTGACCTCCAATGATTGAGTGTATGATCCCACATAGTGCAGTGGATGCCAGCGTTTGAACTGCTGTTAAAACTCCATCTGCAACAATAACATACAATTTTCAATTTCCAATTTGTTTGTTCCCAGTCCTTGTCTTTCTCTTAAAAAGGTAAAATCTTTTAAATATCATCCATCTTTTAAGTAAAAGAAGAATATTCAACCCAGTTTACCAGGAAAAAAAAAAGAATGATTCTTTAGATAAATCAGGTACAATTAATACCTGTATTTCTCTCCAGTTGTTCCCCAAATGAAATGACTGGAATCGCGGAAGCAAAGAATATATATGTGGTGGGAGCCAAAATCCTGAAAAGATACAAAGTATATATATACATAAAATTGGAAGCCTAAAGAACATAAAGGAATGTGCTAATTAATAACATATCAATTGAACATCATGAACAAAGCAATGAAGTAAAGAGATTGTACCTGAAACCTGCTCTAAAACCACCTGTCCAGTCTTGCTTGTAACACAACAATCTTCCCTTAAGATCATTCTTGATTCCACGGAGAGGGACGAATGTCTCCTCCATTATTTTATCAGAGAAAGAAAAATTATAAGCACCACTTTTTTTTTTCTTCCTTTTTCAAAGTCTGTAAAAGGGTAGGACTTAAAATCTCAGAAGTTGAAGAAAACGTATTCCCTCTATGGACAATGTGAACGGATTTGTTGCCATTGAGAAACAGTTGATGGGTGAGTGATAACTTGAAATTTAATAAATAACCAAGCTAAGTCAACTTTTAGAGGAAGTGAGACTAAAATGCAAGTGGGATTTGATAATATGCAATCAAGAAAACAAATTATTCAATGAACTTGTGAAGTGTGACAGAGTGCCAAAAGAAGTTTCGCCAAAATGAGCATCTAAGCCTGTTGATGGCAATGTGGTGGCGCTTTGCTAGAGAAGAAGGCTCTAAATATATAGTCATAAATGGTTGTTGTGATTGGGGGAAGGGGAGAGGTAGATTGGTGGAGACAGCATTGCTGGTCAAGAGGCAAAATGAAAGCAAAATTCACTGTCATTTTTGCTTAGGATTAATCCTCTGCTTCCTTCATCTTTCTCAATTTTATGCATCCTCTGTTGTGATTTTGACACGTCTGTATGTGTGAATTAGGAGATCTACTTTCATCACTTTACAGCCTTGTAATATTAGTATTTTAATTAAAGCACATCCTAACCACATTGCGAGCAATAGTTGACTATGGCTCTTCAATTTAATTGGTTATGATGATAAAGCCTAGGTCATAGCATAGTGTGTTTTATTATTTAGTTTCAGTTGGCAGATGAACCCATTTCATCATATCTAAGCCATATCAGGAAAATGGCCTACATTTGATGGCTCTAAGCCTATGTGATATAAGGAATTTACTCTTTTTCTTTTTTTTTTTTTTTTTTAATTTAACTCTACCGATGATAATTTGAATTTAAACATTTCAATTTTAAAAATGATTTTAGTATTACTGAACTAAGTGCACAGTCTTTTATATACCATATTCTATACATTTTTCCATTATATAACTAAATTTTTACAAAAGAAATTATTCTTTATCATAACTATACCACAAAATATCGAAGTTCTAACCTTATTATATTTATACCAATTCAACATGTATAAATATGTTGCGTATTTAATTATTTTAATTATTTGGGGGCAAACATATTTGTCTCTCGGTAAATGGGGGGTTAAATAATAGAGAATATTTGCATAGAAAAATTAGCTTCCAAAGTTGCAAGCAACAGTAATTAAGCTGACAGGGCTCAATTGGATATTAATTAATAAAAGATGAGAGATGATCTCAGGAACTTGGCCGACTATACATAAAACATAACTATAAGTCTACATAGACCTTTCGTAACTGATAATGAAACTAGTTGACTTCTTATTTTTCCTGTATGCCATTGTGTTTGTTATTGTAGAGTAGTGTATCAGACTTGAGAAATCGATCTAACTAAAGAAGTTGCATTATTCAATTCTTGCCCATGTGCTTTAAAGTTTTGAACAACTCATCAAATCATCATTAATTCTAGCTTGTTATATATATATATAAAGATAATACATATTTTATTCATTGCCAACAATGGATATTTCGTGTTCTATATATATTTTCTTCTTCCTCCAAGAATAATAGAGAAGTAATTAAACTATTAATCCCATGCATGCATATGTATGTACATAATTTTGTGGCTTGGGAGGGTAATTAATTAACTTCATTTTTTCATCAAGAGATAATTTCGTGACAAATTAATGTTGAAAACTTTTTCTTTTTTCTTATTATTTTGTTGTTGTGTTGTTGTTGTTGTTGTTGTTGTTACTTTCTGGGATTGCATAATTATGGCTTTTTCTTAGTCAAAGATCCAAGTAGGATAAAAATGCCAAATATATAATCGTGCGCAAGAAGAACTCAATTTGATTGGCTGCTGAAAAGTAGGGCCAGGTGATATATTTGCCAATTTCCTAACTAGTAATCATAATAATTGAGCTCAAAAATCAATTAAGAGAATGACTACACTTGCCTATCCCATTGATTTCAAGCCGTTCCTCATCTTATTATAATTATTATACCCAAAATATTTTGCACTTCGTTTATCTCCTAACATATGACAGTTCAACCAGATCGAAACTAACGGTAGAAATTAATTTTCTTTCCAAAATGTCAACATTGGTAACTCCTAGCCCCTTCTTCTATTTCATTATTTTTTTTTTCTTTATGGGATAATTCATATGTTATTTGGACACATATGCTATTGAAAATTTATTTGATGCGTTATCATGTATATAAATATATTACACATTACATTACATTTGGTGAGATTCACTTTAAATTGTGGAAGAAGATTCTTTCATTGGTATAAAATAGAGCACGATGAACTCAACTTAACCCAAAACTCTTAACCTATGAAAGTGCTCATATATAGTGTTAATAGTTTTAATAACTAATAAGGATTAATGTTCATTAAAATAGTGACCTCCACCGAGAGGATTTGTATTCCCATACCGTGAAAGATAGACCAATCATTTTCCTGCTGGTAAAGAAAGTTTGAATCATATTGTTGTTATCATCATTTTCATTGTAATTATATCGTCTAAAGCACAATATATGGTTATAAAAAAAGCAAAAGAGAAAAAAGAAGAAGTGAACCTAAAGGATATCATTAAGTTTATTCTATTGTTAACTTTAATTAAAAGTGCTTAGCAAAGGGCATCACTTTCTGATTCAAAGGTATCTATCTACCAACTCTTTTATGTTGTCCTCATATAAACATAATAATATTCATTTAATCCCACGATTAGTTATCGTACTATAAAATGTAATTAATTATTTATGAGTTCTTTAGTAAAATATTCAGATTCCTGTATTAATGATAGTAGTGCTAAAAAAAAGTCAGCAGAAACGGCCATAAAAAATTATTTCATTGCTTAAAAAAATGGTTGTGCCTAGTTTAAAATCTTTGGGTCATATAAGTTACATCATATAACACACCTTTGATGTTGTTGTTAATTTATTTATTTATGACTCTTTCTTTCTTGTTTTTATTTTTGAATCGGAAATATTTAATATCAAAATTTGAATATCTACAATTCACGAACTTATTCAATTGAAATTAAATTAATGTACATACAAACATAAGAAAAGAGTGGTGTATATTGCAGTTTGGTGTTGCTCGGGTTACGGTAATTCTGCCGTTTGGATCTACGGTTTTGTCTGGCCCTTTCACCGAATTTTTCAAGGCTTTGTGTTGTTTTGGTGGGAGGGGGAAATGATAGCTAGCAATGACTTTGGAGACTCAGATCAAATTATATTGCAGTTTTATTCTCTTTGTGTGCTGAGATTCAAAGCAAGTAATAAAAGATCTACTCTCTTCAAGTTATGGCCGGTTTGTAGGAAGGGAGTTGATTTTTATCATTGGCCCACTACTCTTGGAGTTATTTTGCAGTAGAGGGCTAAATCTCAAAGTAATAAGTGCAAACTATTTCAGGTTCACTCAAGCGTATTCCTCTAATTGTCTTGCCTTCTCCATTAATAGCGTCAACGGAGTTGACTGTGGTGGAGATAGTGCATTCTGAAAGGAAGATCCAGAGTCAGGAGCACATGCATAATTGTACATTTATAAGCCAGTGGGTCGATTGTATTTTGAGCTTTAAGTCTAAATCAAAAAACTATTTTGATGGATATTTGTGTGTGAACAATAGGTCCATTATTGTTTATTCAAGCTAGGCTATTCCTATTATACTTAATTTTTTTATACTGTTTTTGAGCTTTTAACCTTTTTAATGCTACCTTTACTTTCTTTGAAAAAAATAATAATAATAATAATGAGGAGTGGTGTATATATTATCTCATGCGTGCATGAAAAAACGTAGGATATTTTGGTTAATGGCATATATACTCTTTAATTATGCCGTTGAATTATTGGTATATTGGGGTGGAATTCATGTGTTCGCATCTCCATGACAAGACACATCCCCAATATATAAAAAGTGCCTTTGAATTGAACCATATTTATATACATCTTCTTTTTTTTTTTTTTTTTTTTTTTTTTAAAGAAAACTATGTTTCCTATTATGCCTTTCTTGAATATTAGTATTATTTTGACTCTTTTTATATAATGTATCTAATTTATAAATAAATTTAAATTTATAATCATCAAATCGTTTATTTTTTAATTTTGATTATTATGTAAGATTCATTTATACTATCAAGATTAAAAATGAGTATTTTATTAAATGTTAATTTTTTTTCTTTTACCTTTTTGAATTTTGAATCACACACTTGCAGCAGGTTCTCAATTTCTTACTGTACAATTTGATACAAAGTATTGTATGATTAATTAGTTAAATTAATAAAATTAAAAGGCCACCAATATACCCCATGTCAGAAAAAAATAATGTTAATTAAATAAAAAGAATTAAGTAGAGTAATGAATGTCTACATTCACTAGGTAAGAGTATTTATGTTGTGTTTTAAGTTTGAAAGTGCAAAAAAACTGGGGTTGCATTCGAATGATTTTGTCTAGCACAAGACTTTATTCTTGTTCATAATTGAAAATTGTGAGGCAAAGACAAAACCACCTGTCCAAAAAGCCAGATCTATCATTTTCAATCACAACCATTGACTAAAGTGGTAGGACCTTTGATTATTGACATATACATACATAACTTTTTATATCGGTCACTTCCACACTATTTATTTGAGATCGATGTGCTAATTAACTTATTCTATGTAGTGCACTACTGCCTTTATATTTTGCTTAATTACAATTATTATTTGATTCATGCACTAGTTATCTCCAATTTAATGTTACTCATTTTCTTGCCTTTTTCATCTCCAATTAATGTTCATTCATTTTAACATCCCAAGAAATTATTCCAATATTTACCTACATTTTCTAAACAAATATTATTCAGTTTTTTCATTAGAATTGGAACTGTATATTTATTTTCTTATATCAATTTGTTCAGAGTATTTTTAAAAATTAAATTTTAATTAATAAAGTGTACACACCCATTTTATTCAATCAATCGATCTTGTAGTTTAGATGTACTAGTTTTAATTAAATTTTAAAATTACTATTTATATTAATAAATGAACTTGAATGAGTCGTTCACTTATGGCGTGAAAATCTTTGCAGAAAGGTTTATGATCCGATTGAACAGGTAGCGGACCAAGCAAAAGAAATAGTAGTTCGAGGCAGCTGAGAATTTGAGTCCTGCGAGTACTTGATCCAAAGAAAAATGGTCCAACGGATCCGACTCATTGCCTTCAGGAATGATTGACGTTGTTTTTCGGCTAAATCCCTTCGTTTGGGCTCCTAAACGGGCAGTTTTTCTATTTATGGTAACTTTTTGATTTGATTGTAACTTTTTATAGGAATTCCGGATTTAGACGCCGTTTGTGGCGTTTTTCTTATTTTAATCATTATTTTATTCTGATATAATATTGAGAATCTGTCATTTATAACGGTTTTCATGTTTGTTCTCGTGTTTAGAATCTCGGAATCCCTACTTATTTTCTTATTTTACTTGTTTCAGGACATCAAATAATTTCAAAAAATATTTAAATCCTAAATTAGCTTTACCTCTTTACTTCGTCAACCAAGCCATTGGTGAAAACTTGGTTGGTTTGCTGCCAATTTATCATTTGAATTCATCAAAACTTTATCAGATTAATATTAATCGAATTCATGACTTTATGTTGCAGCTTAATTTAAAATTAAGTTTATATAATATGGACTAAATATATAGAATTTTATATATGAACTGTTTCAAACAGACTGGCGCAAGTTGCATCTACTATAACTATAATTATTCGGAGGGCCGCCATAGCCAACAAAAATTAAGCCCTTAAAGAAATGGATCCATACACCAAAGTTATAAAAAGTTAAAAAACCAAAGTTGATGAATTTTCAACTTAAATATATATAATTAGAAAAAAGTATGATTATATTTTTATATATCTACTTGGCTATAATGTGTCTGCTAGCACAATATTTATATATCCTAGCTAAACCTTGAAGATCTTCTTCGTTTCTTTACAGATATTGTTAGTAGCTCCTCCAGTAAAGGTTTTCGCAGCACAGCCAATACTCCATTTATTTAATAATATGGTTTATATGTGTTAATTGACAAAAAATTTATACTAATAAAAAATTAATAATAATGTTATTTGATGCATACAAATTCTTAATAATATTACTATAAATATGATGCAGCGTATAAGCGTTTTAAAAAATTATTAATAAGTTATTTTATTATTAAATGCCCTAGAAAAAGGAAAATTGGGGTTTAAATAAGGTTTTGAAATCATAAAATACAGAAAAGAAGAATTTTGTCAAAAATAGTAAAATCACATCAGAAATAAAGTTTTAATTGAAATAAGAAAAATATCACAAATGACGTTTAAAATGAAACTTTCTACTAAAAGTTATAAGTAAAATAAAAATTAATAAAAAAACACGAATTTCAAAGTCTAAACAAAGAAATTTGATCTAAAAGTGACGAATATCACAGCCAAAGACAATGAGTTTTAATCAATGGACCATTTTCCATCGAATTATAATTTTTTCGGGTTCAAAATCCAAATTACTTCGAACTAGTAGAAATCATGAACTTGCAAAAAAAAATTTTGCTGCTTAAGCTTTTATCTATCTAAGCGATCCAAAAATTATTTTCCGACATCAAAATAGTTGTTTAATAACACCACTATAAATTAATGATATTAAATTTTGAAATTAATATTTACCGTAATATTGTATTGCTAGTTGCTACAGCCATTTTTTTTAAAGCACAATAAATAAATCTCATTTTATGAATGATAATACATTAATTAATTGTACATTTGTACTCAGCAATACTGTTTTATTACTTCTATTTTTCTAATCAAAATAATTATATAATTGGTGTGATAAACTTTTCATATTTTTCTATTTCAATATTTAGAATCCCTCCATTTTATTTCTCTCTATAATTTAAGCCTTTCTCTTTTTATTATATTTTAAAGA
This sequence comes from Vernicia montana, assembly GCA_949750685.1. Taxonomy (NCBI): domain Eukaryota; kingdom Viridiplantae; phylum Streptophyta; class Magnoliopsida; order Malpighiales; family Euphorbiaceae; genus Vernicia; species Vernicia montana. The sequence goes on along the minus strand of CATKHJ010043380.1, from coordinate 8,491 downwards.
TTCATTAACCATAATTATGCTTTTTAAAATGCAAAATGTGTCAACGAAATGAAATCTCTTTTCTCAACTCCAAAATTTATTGACACACATAGGAAATTGAAAAATGGCTTTGAAATGACAAAATTTATGTATTGGTTAATTATTATAGAAAAGTAGTTGAAACAATTGATGATAAGATTGTCATTATAAAGGTTTATTTTATTTCTTTTCCTCCATTTTTCTCTTTTTTGTTTGTTATTTCGAAACAAATAAAAAGTTATAGTAAACAATATATATTAAATAAAAAAATTATATATATTTCTTGCAAATAATTAATATCTAATACAAATTCAGTATACTTACACAATATAATTAGTATCTACTACTATTAATACAAGTTATAAATTTCAAAAAAATAAAAAATCACAATAAACAGTATATATTAAATAAAAAACGGTATACTTCTTACAAAAAAATAAGCATCTAATATTGTTTAACATTTAATTTGTAGAATATATTAAATAAAATTCAGTATACTTTCACAATATAATTAGTATATACTAATATTTATACAAATTATGGATTTCGAACAAAGTAAAAAGTCACAACAAACAATATACATTAAACAAAAAATAATATACTTTTAGCAAATAATTAGTATCTAATACCATTTCACATTTAATTTTTTTTCAAGAAAATTAAAAAAAATAAATGTTAAAATGAGATAATTTTTGAAAAGAAAAATCATGAAACATTTACTGAACTAACTCAATACCATTATAAATTCTATTAAATTAATGATTCAATACAAAATAAACCTAAAAGGTTAAAAAAAAAATTAAAAAAATATAAATATAAAAAAAAAAATTTAAGAGACTATAACTATTAAAAATATAAAAAATTGAACATATGATGTAAATTCCTATGTTTTTTTAACCTTTATTTTAGGCTTTAGGCTTAAGCTCTGAAGATCCAGACTAATTCGCTGACCAAGTCAGCCCAGCCCATCACTAAATTAAATATGATTCCTTCTCAGGTCAATCAATCCATCTCCAAAATGAGTACACATATTTCACAGCATTTGAATTTTCTCATATTACAGTTAAATTTATATTATAAAATTAAATTATTATCAACTTAATGCCACAAGACAAATAACAATATTTTAAATCTAACTAATCCGGATCTTAACCTAACAATAAAATTAAGTAAATTTAAATGAAATAGTATGGATTCAAACCTCATTTATATTAAAATTCATCCCTAATGTCTGGAATTTAAAAAAAAAAAAAAAAAAAAAATTACTAACTTCAAATAGCTAATTTTTTTTAGTACATTAGAAATTCTTAAAACGAATTAAAAAAATTCAAGCCACCTAATTTCTTACATTACAAGCTTCCCTGGTAGATATATGACTATTGAACTATTGATCCAATAGCACCAGGTTTAAAAAAAAAAAATCCAAACCCCAATATAAATTTTATAATCAAAGCGCAAATTATTGTTAATTATTTTTATTTTTTTAATATTGCGCAAATTATTTAGTGATTACAAAAAGAGAGTCCCATATAGTATAAGGTCTAAAGACAGACAAAAGTTTTAGAATGAATTTTTATGTATTACAAAAGAAATTAAATTTGGTTTGAGGAGTAGAGTAATCAGTGGAGAGTATTTTGGAGGCCACAATTGCATTGGCAGCTTCAGTGTAGTGAACTCCATCCCAGTTTATGTATTTTGATCCTTCTTCGCACACATTGTGACCACTTTTCCCGCAAGTGATATTGCGATTATAGTTGTATGGCGCTCCACCATACCCACAACATGCCATTAATGGATTCACAAATCCTGCAAATATCATTTCAATATCAATACTAACCAATGAGCCTTTGATTCAGTGGTGAAATATCATTTCAATATATAATCTAATAATTGTGTTTGGGGCAACGAGCGCCTTTGATTCAGTGGTGAAATGCGTGGTTGGATACTTACCGTAAGTAGTAGCATTGGCAAATAAGTCATACTTGATGGCATACATGTCCACATACACAATGGTGCTTTCCTCTAACTCTGATCTGAGTTCTACACATAGAGCTTGCAACTGTTGATTAAATTGCTTAGCAGCATCATTAAGAGGCTCAAGGCACCCATGTTCGTCAAAATCGCTCACTTTCTTCTCAGTTATGCTAAGTATGCGAGGCAAACAACCCAGAGGCCCTGTATTGTGCACCCAAAAGTTCCTCCCTCCATGGTGGTATATATCCTATATGTATATTTCAATTATTTTTTTTCATGATTAATAGTTGCCCTATAAATCAAAATTCCATACTAATTAATTTACCCGTATAGCATAGTCGATTTCATCAATGATAGATGGGATTTTTTGTATAACTTCTTCACGTGAAAGATATTCAAATGAACCAGCCAAATCGTTCTGTCCAATGTCAATTATGTAAAGCGCATCTTTGAAATCGTCCTCACCAACCAAGTCTTTGTAACCTGAAAGAAGAGTAAATATATAAGACAAACAATTTTGGAACTTTTGTGATTAAGAGATTGTTAGTTTCAATCTTGTTAAAACATGAATTAGTGAAAAAGTTAGCTAGAGAAAAGGTTGTTTTAAATTTTTATTAATAATTTTCTTCATTACCAGGTACCTTCTGATATTAGCACAGGGGAGCGAGTTCGGAAGTGAATGAACTGAAGAACTTGAACATCCAAGCTAAAAGGTTTAAATCTAGGAGAAGTGGCTGCACCACTAAAGGCAAAATTAACTCCATACTTGAAATTAGGCCCCAAGGGTTCAAGATAAGGTGTCAAGTAACTAGTGTTCAAACTTTCACCTGCAAAACACACAGAATACATGCATACATATTGGTAACCTAATACTCAAGTTTATTAATATTGAACTCCTTAAAAAAAAAAAATAGGACCAGGGTTGCAATTTCATTGTGTTTCATGACACAGACTTGACCTCAATTAAAATAAAATTTTAACTTACATAAGAAATCAATGATCAAACGTCCATCAGATAACCGGCCAGATGACCTGTTGAAATATGTGCGTCCATTGGGAGCTCCAAAAAGCATACCCAGGCCGGAAAAATAAGCACCAGTGTCAGTATTGGAGTCACCAAAGGTGAATATCACCGGAGTTCTGTTGCACTGAGACTGAACAAAGAAAGGAAGGAAGCAACATATAATGGCAACAAGGAGAGGAACTTGTGTTACTCTTACATCCATTTTACTTAGCTTTGACAAGTGAATTACTTGGAGATCTTTATGTACTTATATATCCACCAAAGATAAGAACACGGTACAAATGCTTAGAAATGCAATTATGTGATAGTAATAGTTTTGTTATAATTGAGAATAATATAAATAAAGAAAATAAATATTTACAAGGTAAGCAAGAGAGTAGTTCATTATGATAATAGCAAAATGTTATTCTGTCAATTTATTTCAATTAGCATGTGAAATATTATATTGTAAGCAAAATCTACATTTGCTAATTAAATTAATTAGTTTCTGGGTATAACAAAATACAGAGACAATACCATATTTTATAGTAAACTGGTGTAAGTTTATTTTCATAACAAGTACTTTTAGTAAATGAATTCCAAAATAATAGTTGGATGAACCAGCAAGTGTTTGTTAATTAAACTTACCAGAGACAATGCTTAGAATTATTGCAACCTTATTCTAATCTCTATGATTTTTTTTTTATCGCCTATACTAATTAATCACTAAAGAGAGAGAATAAATTCAAAAAGAAATATTTGAAAGAAAAGCTGTAGCCTGTGGGTTGTGAGTGAATTGAATTGAAGTTGGAACCAACTGCAAATGTTCTGTCCAAAACAGAAGCATGTCAAGACAAGCATTAGCCATTATTTATGTGTTTGGCTTATTTGTTGAATGATTCCAATATTGGTTTTGATACTAAGCCCGTGAACCATTCCGTGATAAGCAACAAATTATTGGGCAGAGTATTAAGGAAACAAAGAATTGGCTTGTGAAAATTGACATGCCATGATATAGTTTGAATAAAGCCACTCACAAATCACAATGACCATGAGCCAAAATTCCTACTACAAGTTTCAAGTGGCAAGACTAGAGCCACCATCAAGTGGATTTTCCTCATGATGTTTCAACTTCAAATATTCCAATTTAAATCTATGTCTAAATAGAAAAATTCATCATCACTAAATTATTATATCTAGCAAATAAAAACCCATATAATTGATAAGCTGAAAATTTGTAAATAATCCACTACATATATATATATATATACAACAAAGAAATAATATGCTAACTAAAAATTGTTATTGTAAAAAAAAAAACCAAACCCACATGGAGAAATTGCTAATACTTAAGAATTATTATTGCCGAATATCGATAGAAAGAAGAATGAATGGCGATTGTCATGGGCATAATGAGGGAACAGATAGGAGCTTTGTCCCTCTAAACCACTTAGAAATATTTATTTTATCCCAATATTTAATATAATTTTTTAATTAATCTTTTTAAATTTTTAATTGATCTCTCCAAAATTAAATATTTATAAATAATTTTAAATGTTAAAATTATTTAATTAATGCTCCATCAATTAATTAAAAGTATACTTTTATAAAAAAATATAATTAATTATTATTATTTGAAGCAAAAATTATTGAAAAACTTCGAAAAAAAAATTAACATTTTACTTTTTTTTTTTTATTCTCCAATTAATTTTGCCCCCAAATAAAATTTTCGTATTCCGCTCGGTGATTCTGATCGAGTTTGAGCTTCGCTTATCTTCTTCAAAGACCCTAACTTCTTGCTCGAAATCTGCAGTCTTTTTTTACATAAATTCTTGCTCGTATCGCTTCAATCGCTTCTCTTGCTTCGTCTTGCTAAGCCTCCTCCCATGAAACTTATAACAAATAGATTTAAAAGCTTCCTTTTGGGTCATGATTTTTCCAAACTCATCTCTCCTCTCCATAAAAATCTCTTTTTCATTGATAGTGTAAAATATGAGGCTCTTCTTGTGACTATTATTTTGATTGGTTGCTTTAATCTCCCCTCGATCCCTTAGCACTTTGAGAGCACCCGATAGTCCTTTACCAATTTCAACTTCGCGATTCAAATCATCATCGAGGACGCCTGTAGCTTCACTACTCATCTTTCTTAATAAGGAAGATTTTGCAGAAGAATGTTGTAATTTGAAAAACGTGATTTTAATGATTTATATAATGTTTCGAAAGAGATGAAACCGACTCAATTCATACTTAGTATAACTCGTTGCTTCATTATTTTTTTTTCACCTTAGGCCATCTTTGGGAGTTTAAGGAACGGAAAAGAAAATGATAATATTTAAACAAAATGATAGGAAAAAGATGGTTTAAAAAAAAGTTAATCAATTTTTTATGTTTGAAAGTTTTAAATTGATAGGAAAAGATTTTAAATATTTCATGTTTAGTTGGTTTTTTTTTTTTTTTTTAATTAATCATTACTTAAAAATTAATTGCTAAACACATTATTAATTTGCAAAAATCAGTTATATTTGATTATTATTTTTTAGTTTTTAAGTTACCATCATCCTAAAATTTAAATATTAATATTTATTAGATTACTATTAGGTGTTAAAAGTTCATATTATTCTATTGGAGATTGAACTTATAATCTTACAACTCTTTTTTAATTTAATTTTTGATCTTTTGTTAATTTCAAAAAATAAAAAAGTTAAAAATTATAAATTATACGAACTAATTTGAAAATTAATATATTTGTTCAATTATAGATCATAGACTTTCCCTTAAAAAAATATTGACAAAATACTAATAAAAAGAAATATCACATTTTTTTTAATATAATTAAAACAAATATCACTAAATATGAAAATAATTAATTTATCAAAATATCAATAATATTTTAAATTCATAAATGTGTATCGCAAGTGGTTAAAGAACTAGTATATATATATATAATCATGAAGATTAGAAAAGAATGCACAATTTGTTGCCATGGAACTCAATTTGATAATTTGATATTAATTGATTTCAATTAATTAAATCACATTTTCATAATTCAATTAATGATAAGTACTTTAATTATTTAATTTAATTAATTATCTATTAAATATAATAATGCAATATTTATTTAATATGTGGGATCATGAATTCATTATATATATATATATATATATATATATATATATATATACACCTGAGTTTTATAATGTCTTTATTATATTATAACATAATATTATATAATATGATTTATTTTAAATTAATGAACCAAAACGATTAATTATTGAAATATATAATTAATTTCAATAATTATTTTTAGAATATATTAAAAATTTTAAATAACTAAGCGTTAAAAAGATTTCCATTATATGCTAGTCCACAAATTTGGTATGAGTCCCAGCTGGTTTGGTTGAGTTTCTATGCCAGGATGTAATGTTTATGCAGTAATGAATGGTTTATTTCCTTTAAAAAAAAAGAGTCAATTTTTTTCCATAATAAAAATCATTATTCTTTATATTGTATATGTCTTTGTCATATTATTTATTTAATTAAAATTTCTGTAATTTTTTGAAATTATAATTATTTTAAGTTTTTTTTTTTTTTTTTGTAACTAGGGGTGTAAATGAGTCAAGCCGTTCGCGAGCAGCTCGGTGTTCAGCTCGATAAAAATTCGTTCGCGTTCGATTCATTTTATAAACGAGTCAAGTTTGAGTTTTACTTTAAAACTCGATGAATAAACGAGCTGAATTTGAGTAAAGTTCAGTTCGGCTCGATTAGACTCATCAACAGCTCGATTATAAGCTCGTAAACAAACTTACGAACAGTTTGATTAATAGATTCGTGAACAGTTTAATTATTATTATTAACTTAATAATTTTGACACTTCAAAAAATATATTTTAATACTCTTATAAATTTTTTGATAATTCAATTTGATTAAAATATATATTCTCCTAATTAATATAATATAATATTTCCTTATTATATAATCTAATATTATAATCTTTAAAAATATTTTTTTATTAATTAATATTTTTGTAATACATGTGATGTTTAATTTTATGATTAAATTTTTTTTTCATTAATTGAATGATTTTACTTTTATGTTAGTTTTAAGTATTTTTGTTATAATTATTTTATTAGAAATAAATATCTAGAAAGTTGAGTATTTTGATAAATTATAAACGAGTTTCAAAAAGAGTTGAACTCGAGTTTGAGTTTAATTCAATTATAATTTATTAACGAGTCAAACTTGAACTTAAACGAATCGAGTTTGAATATGATTTTCGAATTCGATTCAAAGATCGAGCTCAGAAAAAAAAAATATCGAGTCAAGTTTGAATAAGTTAAAACTCGAATCGGCTCGATTCGATTACATCTCTACGTGTAGTATGGGCTCACGTGTAATAATTTAGTAATTGAGTAGATATTAATTCTCATAAAAATTATCATCTATCAATTGGAATATTTATAAAATAAGAAAACTTCAAAGATGCGGGGATAGCTCAGTTGGGAGAGCGTCAGACTGAAGATCTGAAGGTCGCGTGTTCGATCCACGCTCACCGCACAATTTAAACTTTTATTTTCCATTAAATCTTACAAATTTTGTCTAATTATTTTATTTAAAGTAAAATTGTCTAATTATGATTAAATACATTGTTATTTTTGTCCATTTCTCTCCAAACCATTTCTTTTCTTTCTTCTCTATTTCTCAAGGGGTAAATCTTTGAAGTAAATTTATTTCCATTTTCCTTAATTACTTGGGAAATTGTCAAATTCAACACAGAGAATGCAAATGTGCTCGTCTTCTTCATCTTCTTCATCAACAAAAACATGGATCGTGCACGGTATTGTGGCTGGAGCTGCTATTGCTGTGGCTGTCGGTGCTCGTGCTTATCTGGGTAGATCCGGAAAGTTTCGAAGCCGTGTTGTAGGTATTATACCCGCTCGATTCGCTTCCTCTCGATTCCAAGGAAAGCCGCTAGTCCATATTTTGGGGAAACCCATGATTCAGGTACTTGTTTGCTTCCGTTTCTTCTCTTTCATTTATAATTTTAGGTAAATGAACACGAAATAAGGAGTAAAAGAATCCTAATTATGCACCTCCTGTTTTTGGACTATTTATTTATTTTGGAGGTAAATGAATCTCATTAGTTTGTTAGAAATACTAATATGAATTTCACACATAATCTTACTTTATCATATAATAATTGAAAAGAAAAAGATATATTAAATAGTCTATTTTCAATCAACTCGTCAACGTTCATGGATAACATGATAAATGGATTGTGATATGCGTTTTCTGATTCATTTATTTGATCAATTTACAGAGAACTTGGGAAAGGGCCAAATTGGCAACTACATTGGATCACATAGGTAAATTAACTTTCCTGAGGTTCATCTATTCGAGTTGGCAATAATGTTGAGTTTTTCTGCTTAATTTAAACAATATCTCTATAAATGCCGTATCTGAACTGCATATCTGGGTTTTAATCAAAATGCTGCTTAT
>CATKHJ010043372.1:0-10259 GCA_949750685.1 Vernicia montana | reverse complement strand
AGAGTTCGCCCAAGATTCCCTGAAAGTCGCCACGGGATAGGCTAACTAAAAGTTCGCCCAAGATTCCCTATTCGGAAAGTCGCCACGGGATAGGTGAACTAAGAGTTCACCCAATATTCCCTATACGAAAGATCGCCACGGCATAAGCCAACTATTAAAGTCGCCACGGGATAGGCCAACTAAAAGTTCGCCCAAGATTCCCTAGAAGTCGCCACGGGATAGGCCAACTAAGAGTTTGCCCAAGATTCCCTAGTAGTCGCCACGGGATAGGCCAACTAAAAGTTCTCTCAAGACTCCCTAGTAGTCGCCACGGGATAGGCCAACTAAGAGTTCTCCCAAGACTCCCTAGAAGTCGCCACGGGATAGGCCAACTAAGAGTTCGTTCAAGATTCCCTAGAAGTCGCCACGGGATAGGCCAACTAAGAGTTCGCCCAAGACTCCCTAGAAATCGCCACGAGATAGGTGAACTAAGAGTTCACTCAAGACTCTCTAAAAATCGCCAAGGGATAGGCTAACTAAGAGTTCGCCTAAGACTCCCTAAAGAATCGCCACGAAATAAACAAACAATGAGTTGGACTAAGAGTTTCTATACAATAAATTGTTCAAGGGATAGGGAAACTACACGTTCATCCAAAGAACCCCAATGAAAAATAATAAAATAAATTAAATGCAAAAAATAAAGGAAACGCTCGCCAAATAAAAGAAAGATAAAATTCTCATTAAAAGATAAAAATGTTATACATTCTCTTCTACATTGTAATCTGAAATAGTTAGGGGGAGCAGATTGCCAATAAGATCATCTACCAAAGAAGGAGGTGAGATCATAGTATCTTCATCCTCGTTTGGATAAATCTCCTCAACAAAGTTAAAGTCTTGCTCATGATATTTACTTCGGATAGCAGCCAAAACATTTTCTTGGTAAGAAAGGAATTTGTTGGCCATCGCCTCTTCATATTTTTCCTTCGCAAGCTTTTCCTTCTCCGCCTCCTCCTTCAGTTGACGAATCTCTTGCTGACAAACATCAAGTTCAAAACGCAACGTGGAGACTCGCCCTAAGAGTTCAGTCTCCATAGCTTTATTTTTAATCTCCATATCCTTATATTTATTCTTTTCAATGTCAAGAAAAGATTGGAGTTGGGCGACTTTGAAAGCATGATCAGCCTCCAATTTCTCTCTAAGGCGAGCCCACTCTGACCTTAGGTCATCCTTTTGAGATCGCATCCGCTGGCGAAGCTCAAAAATTACATTTGCGGCCTGCAGAACATAAAAACTATATGATGTGAAAGATGGATAAAAATATATATAATAATAGTTGTCGCATACCTCAAAAATATAACCGTATGCTGATCCAGCTAACTGAACATTCGTAAACTTGGCCATATGCTCGCCATCAGCGGAAAGATTGATCGCTCGCATTATATCAATAGCCACAGACAGATGACGGACAGTAGCCCCTTCTCCATACTTATCTTCAACAGACTTGGCAAACATTGTCAGTTTGTCAAGACTGATCTCCTCCACCGCTGGGCGAAGTCTCTTCATAGGCCGCCCAGAGGAACCTTCAGGAAGATCCCTCTTCAAAGCATCAGCAGAAGAGGTGGGAGGATTGGCGTTAGAAACACTCGCCGCAGGAGGAGGAGGAGGAGGAAGATGAGTCTTTCCCGTTGAAGAAGAAATTTTTTCCACTGATTTCTCTATCGAAGCAGACTTGGCGAGCTTCTTCTCCTTTATCCGTTGAGCCAAAGACTTCATCTTTATAAATAAAATAAAATAAAGATCAGCAGAGAAGCTCATAAATATAAACAGATATAGCAGAAAAGGATCGGTCGACAGGTAAATACCAGTAGAAGGACGGGCAGAAATTTTAGATCGGGATTTCTTCTTTGGGCCAAAAGAATCCCCGAAAAAATGATCATAAATTAGATCGGTGCAAGAAACAGGGCTTAGCCTGGCGAAAACCTCTAAGTGCTTCTTCTCCTCAGAAGATAGAGATCGGAGGCCACCAGGCAGAGTCATCCTCGGACTAACTGTCTAAAAGTGAGGCAGATCGCCCCATCATTTCTCATGGGAAATAATAAAGAATTTTTGCTTCCAGTTTTTAAGTGAAAAAGGCAGGGTAAAAATTTTCCTATCACTTTGAAGATTAAAATGGTCGAAACCTTTTCTCGCCACGAGGCGATATAGCTCCCTCACTTCCCTACTATTGATATCAAACCCATGGATCTTACCCAAAATCCTAAGACCTACTAAAATTTTCCAAGAATTGGGGTGAAGTTGACAGATCGGGATGTTATATTCCCTAAGCACATCAACATATAGACGAGGCAAAGGAAAACGAAGACCAGACTCCAGATCTTCTAGATAGATCATCCTATCCAGATCGCCCAATTTCTGATCAACAAAAGTCCCTGGTTCAGGTAAACGAAGCTTAAAAGCATCAGGGATATTGTATAAAGCCCTAATTTCCGAGAGACGATATATGGATAGTTCACAAGGAATGTGAACCCCCTTTTTGGGTTCGGAGATGGAAAGTTGTGGGGGATTAGCAACCACAACGATTGCTGAACTGGTATTAACAGGTTGCATAGGTAGTGGGTGTATATATACGTATCGACCACAGGAGAATGAGATCGATCCGAAATTGTACCCTCGCTATCACCATGATCACTAGAAAGGTGATCATTCTGGCTATCCTTATGATGACTCATTTAAAAAAAATGAATAAAAAACTATCAAAGGATAAGGAATGGTACTTACTGTTGAAATAGCAGAATAAGAAAGGTGGCGATGGATCAACAGATAAAAATCCCCAGAAAACCCAAAGAAGACTTCAGAAAGAAGAAAAAGAAAGAAATAGTGAAGAAAGATTAGAAAAATGCAGAAATGCAGAAAAATGATAACAAGGATAAGCGGTAGCAAAGGTAAAAGATCAAAGTGAAGAGATAAAACCCTACTTATAGGACACGATGCAGAAACTGAAGGGTTTAAGAAACTGCCCCTATATGACACGTGGCATAAAAAGCGTCAATACATTTCTTTCTTCGAGAAATAAAATTATTACGAAGTGATGGAAATGACGGCGTCATAAATGTCTACATAGAGTACCGAACAGCGAATGAAGATCGCCAATGCTTGAATCGCCCAAAGATAAAACTCACCTCAAAACAGAACATATCCGAGTCTTTAACTCGAAAACTGGTGGGGGAACATATGATACATCCTAATATAAACTGGTCGCCCTAGGCGAACCAGAGGCTCACCTAAGCAGTCCATATCCGATTATAAAACTACCATTCATCTCCATATACAATACTGAAAAGGAATAATCCGACTCCAAGAAGGATTCGGCACATTGGGCATTCCACTATAAATAAGAGCTATTTTCTCCATTAAAGAGGTAACACAATTCTAAACACTTCTCCAGAGAAAAGTTTATTAATCTCCATTTTTTCTAACTTAAGCATCGGAGTGGTCCCCTAGGCACATCACCTGGACCCTCTAACTTGCTGTCTTGCAGGATTTGAAGATCGCCTACACGTGTGCTAGAGATTGAAGTTATTTCTGAGCATATCAGTATATAATATGGTATACTTTCGGTATACCTTAGATATGTTTTAAGTATATATTGGTATATTTAAACTATGTTAAAAGTGACTCAATTAGAAAATTGACTATAAATTTACTAGACAACTAAGTTGGTATTTGTACTGCAAATGAAGAAAAAGAATAGGAAGTTTATTAAAATAAGATTATGAATAAAGAATTGGAAAAAAAATAAAAATATTAACATTAAAAAAGAACTAAATTGAAATTAATATTTTAAATTTCTTTGGATGGAAAGTCCAATCAAGAATATGAATTAATCACTAAGGTTAACTAAAGAACTTTGGGAATTAAAATTATATACACATTAATAAGTAGCAATGAAAATAATTGAATTGTTAATTCGTAACTATTTAATTGTAGCTCCTCAAGATGAAACAAGAGAGACCGGAGATCAAGAAAAGTGTGACCACCCCTAACGTGTGCTAAATAAATGTGAGTGTTTACTATTCTATTATTCTTGTATTTATACCTTATTGTTGTTGAACCAAACTTCAATGTTGAAAAAAAAAATCGAATAATCCCTAATCATGTGGTATGTCTATAATGAAATGTCAGTGAAACCCAATTGCATAATGAAATGTGAGTGAAACCCAATTGCATCAAATCTCTTAAAGTGTGAATATTTCCTTCAAAATAATATTATCTTTGGTTATTACCTTGAGTAGAATTCCCTTAGCTAATGTGGGTAACATTAGCATGTATGCATACATTACCCATCGGATAGGGTATTTTATTTGGACTCTAGTTAGGAAGGGTATTGATTCTAGCCGTGAGACTTGATCATTCTTATGCAGTGTTTAGTGGGCATGCTCCAAGAGATGAGCTTATGCCATCAGTGTTATTTTATTAAGGAAGTCGTTGCTCCTTTTTAGTGTTTAATTTCTGCTAATTGAAATGTTTACCTGAGCATTTAACATATTACTTTGTTCAGCATCCTTTCTTGTTCATATTGAACATTTTCTATTGATATTGCTGCCTACAAATGTAAGCCATCCATGAAAGCCTAAATGCAAGTATGGTAGAATAATTAATACTCACTCGTTGATTTTGAACAATTTTCAAGAATTTAGAAGGCTTGGCAAGTGGATCCTCAAGTTATCTTTCTCACTTGAGACTTGCTGCATTGACAGAGTATTTTTTATTTTGTTTTGTTTGGTATACGGTGTATATAATGTATATGTATATCTATTATTGGTCTAGAGATGTATATGTATATATGTTATTGGTCTAGAGCTCCATGGTCGTTTATTTTGAATGTTATTTGGTATGTAAATTATATAAGCTAGGGATGTTCCTTAAGAGTGGGATTAATAAAGGTGACATAATAACTAATATTATTTAAGTGCATAATAATTATGAGTGTTATGTGCATGTAATAATTCTGAGTGTTATGGAATTGAACTTGTGAATGTTGTATTGGGAAAGTTGTATTGTTGATTGAAGTGAGGTAATAAGGGAGGTATTGGAAGTGTTATTGTTTCATAGCAGGTTGAAGTCTTGGGCTAGTATTGTAGTTACAATCGTTATGCTACTGGTTTTATATTGATAGTTAGCGCTTAAGGGTTCTATGGGTGTTTGGTGCTCTTATAGCGTACCTACGTACCCCATTGGATGGGGATTAAAACCCACGTAGTTCGTTCCACTGTGAGGTGGAAGAGTTTAAAGATCGGTCAGATTTGATCGGAATGATTTAATTTGGGGTTTGAATGAGGTAAGAGATTATACCTTCTTTTTTGGGATTTGTGGTTAGAGGGTTTTACAGTATCGGAATTCCGTTTCGAAGAGGTGGATTGGATTAAATTAACCTTAAGGAAGATTAATTTAAAAGGATTGATTACTCAATTTTTAATTAGTTAAAATGATTAATTAATTAAAGTGATTAATTAAAATGATTAATTAATCGAATTGAGTGAATGATAAATTAGAATTAATTAATTAAAATCAAAGAGAATTTAATTAATTAAGAGAGAGAGCAGTAGAAAATTCGATACTAACTCTTGGTGTCATTTGAAATGAAAAATGGAATGGCTATTTATAGGAAATGAAAATGGGTGAAAAGACCGAAAAGGGCTTGAAAAAATAATCTGAAATAGGGGCAAAAGGGTAATTTTCGTACACAGGGGTACAGCCTCGAGGGGGGATCGCAGATTCGCGGAACCACTCGCAGATCCGCCAGCTCATTCAGCGCTCTGACGCGTCAGATGGAGTCTGCGCGGACCCTTGAGACTAGTCGCGGTAGCCACGAGCGCTTTTGTGCGTTTGCGGCTGTGCTTCCCGACGGCCGCGTGGAATCCTCGTGGATCCTCACAGGTGGCATGCGGATCCGCAGGCCTGCCTCCCGGATGCCGTGTGGCAATGGGCTCCTCAGGTCAATTTTCGATGTCTCCGAGTCAGTTTTTGGTGTCTTCGGGTCAGTTTTTGGTGTCTCCGGATTAATTTTCAGGGCTTCTGGGTCAATTTTCGAGGTATGTTAAAGTCTAAAAAATTACCGGTCGGTGGCAGTGGATTCGAAATTAATTATCGGATAATTTGGCAGTCAGTTTCAAGAAAATGCTATCTGGTACAGAAAGTTCGGTCAGAATCAGAAATGTGTCAGTTCGGATAGAAAAATATTCTAGTCAGCTTTGGAGAGTTTATAAATAATTTTGAAGGTGTAAAATTGAGGGTTCATAATCACCAATATTGTCTTAATGCAGATAGCATAAATGTGAGACTTCAGATGGTTTGAAGGTATCAATTCTTTAAGACTCATTGCCATTGGAGACATGGTTAATGCATATGTGTTTTTAATTAAGGAAGAACATATCTTTTCTTGAATAATTGAAGCAAAAAATAAATAAAGGTTTTATTGGTATAAAATAAATAAATTCTATTTCTGTCACTGTTATGCTTATGCTTCATTATTCTCTTTTCTTCAAAACTAGTTATTATTATAAATTTATCACTAAAATAACGAGTGGCTCAAACAAATTCAATTGGCTTTTTTTTTTTCATGAGATATTATATAATATCTTGTGGCAAAAAAAACGATATTATATAATATCTGCCCAATACAGCCATCATAATTATAATAAGCTAAATCTCACATCTGTTATTTTTTTTTTTAAATAAATAAAAGAAAGGATAGCTCTGCCCCGAGGAATAAGAAAGAAAGGCAAAAGAAACAGGAAGGAGAGAGAGATTTAGCCCAATTGATTATATAAAAAAAAAGAGATTTATCATGTGGTATGTAATGAATACATTAGCGTGCAGAGCACATCAACATAAAACTATCCATGAAGTGATTATGAGCAAATAATAGATAAGGTGCCAAGAAACCCAATTCATCTCATTAATATCAAAACCACAAAAACTCATACATTATTGATCATGAATATTAAAGTAGATATCAAATAGTGAATCCATCATTGGCAAGTGTTGAACTAAAGATGTCACCGCCAACCACATGAATTGACATCATTGAGCAGAGTAAAATGAAATCTTTAATTCAATCCTCATCAATGACTAAAAGTTAAAGGCAAAAGATATAAGGAACCAACTATCACATTAATATTGTTAAGAATCCAAGTGAATATAAAATTTTAGCATAAATAGAAATAGAGAATAGTTCAACCAATGGATTAAAAAAGAAAATAGAACTCTCAAAAAGTTTAAATGAATAAAATAACTAAACAATTAGAAGTTAAGTGCATCTTTAGTTTAGAGATAGCAATTAATTGTTGGCAGTTTATAATAAGTGTTGAGAGATTCCATTGCCTATTGGAAGCCTAAATGCTAACAATCACAGTTCGTAACTTTTTGCATTTTAGTTGTAATTTTTAATCCCCCACTTCCTACACAATGTTTATCGAACATTCAAAATGATAATACAAGCTCAAAAGCCAACTATTGGCTTCAACCGCTCATCAAAATAAACACTAAAATATTTTCAAACCAAATTAAAGCAAAGTCAATCCCATTAGCCATGTGGCAGTAAAAGACAAACACTATAGACATAACAAAAAGGATAATATGACTAAACAGCTTCCAGGTTCAGCTTTTTATATTAAAACACACACACAGAAACTCAAGTAACACAAATTAACATAACAAAAAAAATGAAAAACTCAAGGCAATACATGTAAATCATAAGAGAGAACAGCATATATTAATCACAAATCAAATCAAGCATATATAATTTTATAATCTTATAAAACCTTAACACTCCTGACTCCAAAAAATTAACCAGATTAGCTATTAAAACAAAGCCAAATACAAAAAATGAAATCAGAGCTCAAATTCATCAAAACATCAAAATAAAGCACATATAAATATATCCCGAATATGATTTTAGCCAAAAAGAACAAAACTCAATAGCCCAAGCAGAAGAAAAACATCATACCTGAGATGAACAACATCTCTAGAATACTCCTCCTCATCACTCTCATTACTAAAGTAACTAGCTTTCTTCACCTTCTTCTTCTCCACCTCTAATTCCCTCATTCTCTGTGTTAAAAGTAATTCCACATTGATTGGGAATGAATAATATAAGTGGTTAATAAATGGTGAGAGCTTATCATCTAATTGGCTAGTACTAGTCATTTTAAATATGATAGTGCTCAATATACCAATATGTGTGTGTGTGTTTGTGTCTTAATACTCTCCTATATTTGTTTTCCTCCCCATTTATAAAAATTAATATGACATCAGAGCAGGTTTGACCCGATTTATTGATTTCCTGGTTTCCCATCTGGATGTCTAATCCCAGCGGCCCAGTCCGGTGTTGTCGCTGCGTTTCAGGGAGAGTGTTTCAATTTTTTTTTCTGATTTCCCGAACTGGATGTCCAGTCCTAGTGAGTCCAGTTTCTAATCCAAGTGACAATTGGATGTTCATTTCCAATTGTCACTTGAGGGGGAGTGTTAAGAGTAATTCCAAATTGATTGAGAATAAATAATATAAGTGTTTAATATATGGTGAGGGTTTATCATTTAGTTGGCTAATACTAGTCATTTTAGATATGATAGTGCCCAATATATCAATATGTGTTGTGTGTATTTGTGTCTTAACACTCTCCTATATTTGTCTTCCTCCCCATTCATAAAAATTAATACAGAGGTCTATCATATTAATTTCTGAGCTTAGTAATTAATGCATTCGGTGTATATGTATCATCTCTTATATTTGGATGAGATTATCTTTATCTTTAATAATTTTCTTAATAATTTTATATAAATGTCTGTCATGCTTTTTTTATATATTAAGAAATTAGAAAATAAAAGTTTTTTTTTTTTCTATTATGTTACGTTGTTATTTATTTAATTTTTTTTTTTGCACTGAGTTACATTGTTATTTTATATTTATATATTTTTTAAGTTCAATTAAAGTAATGATATAATCAATTAAATTTACAAAGTCAAATAATTGAACTAGCTTGATAGAAATTTCAAGAGTTAAATCACCTTTAAGCTAAATCCCACATCCAGCAAGGTGGGTACATAAATTGGGCATGCTTTACTCTTTTTTTATATAATCAATTTAGCTTATTATAATTAGGATGGTTATATTGGGTCAAATATCTGTAATATAATCCTCTATGTAACGAATTGCTTCTGATAATGGCCGTGCGGCGGAGTTTATTAAGAAAAGAGTCTATAAGTATAAAAGTCGTTGTTATGAGGGTGGAGAGATTGGGCATTTGTCTTATGAGTGTCCGAAGAATCAGCTGGGGCCAAGGGAAGGGCCGGTAGCTAAACAAGCTCGGAGAGATGACGAAGAATGGGAGGATGGAGGAGAGGTTTTTGAGGAAGAGAAATGGGCGTCAGTGGTGGATGGAGGTGCAGATGAGAGGTTGTTGAGCAGCGTGTAAGTTTTTAATATAGATTTGGAAGAATTAATCTTAAAAGCTAACTTGTTAAGGTTGTGAGACATTTTTAATATTATATTCTTAACAACTCCCCTCAAGTGGCAACTGGGCGAAGACTATTTTTGATTAAGCCTAGTTGACACTTGCAAATTTATGATATGGACTGAGTTGATATAATTGAAGGCCCAACACGGGCGAAACCTACCACGGAGTAAGAATTGATTGAAAACCTATCACCAGACGAAAGACAATTGAAAGAAACCCACTACGGAGTGAAACCCACCACAAGGCAAGAATTGATTAAAAGTCCATCACTGGGCGAAAGACAATTGAAAGAAACCCATTACGGGGCAAGAATTGAAATCAAACTAAATCCGGAATATACCGAAAATTGAAAGGGAAATTGAAATTCCAGTCTAAATTATGATATAACAGGAGGAGGTGCAATAGTCGATTAGACTCTGATACCATGTTAAGTTGTTAATATAGATTTGAGAGAACTAACCTTAAAAGTTAGCTTGTTAAGGTTGTGGGACATTTTCCATATTATATTCTTAATACTCTGCCATGTCAGGATAAAACAATCCAAAATACTGCTCAGACCCCTCAGGTTTAAGATCTTCATTAAACATAGTAAATATATAACTCTCAAGCACCATTTCAGGCCTTTTTGGAGTCCCAACATTTGCCTTCAATCTAGCAATCACATTATTATTATAAGTTTGTGCATTAATAATATTAGCCATTGGTTCTGCTCCTCCAGAAGGCCATCCTGTTTCACTAACAACAATTTCAACATTATCAGCCCCA
>CATKHJ010043214.1:0-12865 GCA_949750685.1 Vernicia montana | reverse complement strand
AATTCTACAAGAATTGGTATCAGAGCTCTTGATTATTTTATTATGCTCTGTGGTTGCGGCCTATGTTGATTTTTTACATCAGAAAATTTTTTTTTGGGCTAATTGGCATTCCGCATCGACAACTATTAAATAGAATTTGTAGTAAAAATGTCAGACGACACAAAATATTTCACATCGTCAATTTTAGCAAGAACTACTATGAAAAATGCTGGACTTGCAGTGGAGATTTTTTATGGCACCAGTCATTTCGGCATGTGGCAAAGTGAGGTTCTAGATGCTTTATTTTAGCAAGGTCAAGACATTGCCATTGAAGAAGAGAAACCAGATGATATTGAGAAAAAATAATGGAAGACTATTAATAAATTGGCATGTGGTACAATTCGATCTTGCCTTTCTAGAGAGCAGAAGTATGCATTTTCTAAAGAAATTTCTGCAAAATCTCCAAGACAGTGGTATAAGCGATTTGATAAGTTTATGTTGGGTCAAAAGTAGACAAGGAGCAAATACGATCATTGTGTGTATTTGCGCAAGCTACATGATGGATCTTTTATCTATCTTCTCCTTTATGTTGACGATATGTTAATAGCTTCAAAGAATAAAGGAGAAATTGAAAAATTGAAGGCTCAGCTGAATCAGGAGTTTGAAATGAAGGATTTAGGTGAGGCCAAGAAGATTCTCGGCATGGAGATAAGCAGAGACAGAAAATTGGGGCAACTTTGTTTGACTTAGAAACAATATATGAGAAAGGTACTACAACGTTTTGGCATGAATGATAAGTCAAAACCTGTGAGTACCCGCTTGCTCCTCATATGAAGCTTAGTGCAGATTTATCTCCGAAGAATGATGATGAACGAGAATTTTATGTCGAAAGTTCCATATGCAAATGTTGTTGGTAGTTTGATGTATGCTATAGTGTGTACTAGACCAGACATCTCACAGGCAGTTGGGATTGTGAGCAGGTATATACATGATCCTGGTAAAAGACATTGGCAAGTTGTTAAATGGATTATACGGTATATTATGAACACTGTAGATGTTGGTTTAATGTTTCAGTGGGATGAGAAAGTCGGTCAACATGTAGTTGGATATTGTGATCCCGACTATGCTGGTGATTTGGACAAGCGTCGATCAACTACCGGTTATGTGTTTACACTTGCAAAGGCACCGGTCAATTGAAAGTCTACTTTATAGTCAACAGTTGTTGTCTACTACAGAGGCAGAATATATGGCGGTTACAGAGGCTGTTAAGGAGGCTATTTGGCTTCAAGGGTTGCTTAAAGACTTGGGGGTTGGTCAAAAGCACGTCAAAGTGCATTGTGACAGTCAGAGTACTATTTGTTTAGCAAAGAACAAAGTCTATCATGCACAAACGAAGCATATTGATGTCCGATATCATTTTGTAAGGGAAATTCTTGAAGAAGGTGAGATACTACTTTACAAGATTCCGACTGCTGAAAATCTTGCAGATATAATGACAAAGGTGGTAACAACTATCAAATTCCAACACTGTCTGGACTTGATTAATGTTATCAGAATTTGAAGTTTGGTGCTTCAAAGCGCATTAGGAGACACTACTGAAATTTGTAAAAGAAGAGTTTAGAGAATGTTTGGCTGGGATTTGAAATTCGCCAAGGTGGAGATTTGTTGACTTGTTGGCTATGTAAATCTCACATCGAAAAGATGTAGGAAATGTGATGTTACTTTTGGTTATAAATAAGGCTTTTGGTTCCCTTTGTAAATCATCCTAAAAAACAACTAAGCCCATTTGTATTCTAAGGCTTTTGTTGTTCTCTCTTTCTTTCTTCTCTTTGTAATATTTCTTGGTTATATTTTGAAATATTATTTTGGTAGTATCCGAGGACGTAAACATAATTGGCCGAACCTCGTTAAAATTCGGGTGTTTTTTTTTTATGTCTATATAATAGCTATTATCGGGTATAGTTGTAGTAAATTATTGTGCTATTAAATTACTTGTCTTGGTAAAATTCTGGTTAAGGAAAGACTTGGTACTTAAGTGTGTCCCTTGTGACCCATCTCTCTTTTCTGGGAATTTACCTTGTGATGATTTGTTAGTACAATCGTTCTCACTCTATTCACCTGTGCAATAATTTCAAGGTGAATTTGTTATTGTTGATAGAAATAACCCGAATTCCATAAGACGAATACCACAAATATTGTTGGTTTAATGAGTTTTCTTCAGCTCAGAGGAAAAAAAATAATCAGTTTACCTGTCCAAAGGCATATGGTAATGCAGAATACATTCCAGCTGCTCTTTCTCTGTAAAAAACGGTTCTCTCAATAGCCACAACTGGCTGCACTGATACAGCATTCTGTACTCCTATGAAAAGAAGTGCCGTATACATAGAACCAATTGCATTAAAGATATCTTGTTGCCTTCTTCTGCAGTGCTTGAAAATTTCAATATAGTTAGTGTGTGAAGAGGGGAAAAGTCCAGCCCTATTAAATAGTATATAGCATTTCTCTGTACCTTTTGGAGCCTAAATCCCAGAATATCGTCCCAAACATCAAAGCTATTACCGTTGTGAACAAAAGTTTCACTGCAGTGTAAGGCGGGTTTCGCCAATATGACCAATGCTGCTTCCATAGGCAAGCCATACATTGGGTTAAGAAAGGCTGTGAGTATTGAGTTGGGAAGTACAAGTCTTTTGAACCCGGTTGCGGTGTGCTTAGTTCCTTGATCAAGGCTTTCTTTTTCCTGAATTATTCACCAATATATCAAGTCAGCAACTTCATAACAAGGTGTGAATCAAACAGTGATTTAATCATATGAGAGCATAGGTGTTTTCCTTTCAAGTTCAGGTATACTTTGATGTTTGAAATAATTGTTCTCATTAACTCCTCCAATATTCCCAAAAAAGTAAATGTTAAAAATAAATTATTGATTATACCATATTTCATATCAAATCTAACAGTAATGTCAATAGGCTTTTTTCTTTTTCACCTTTAAGGTGACTGACCTGTATAGTTCTGAGTTCTTGTAAATTTCAGCAAAGTTAATCCCAAGATCTGCTTCTTGTACTGCTGAAGAAATCTCCAACATCCATGTGGCGGGATTGTAACCATTCTTAATCTTAGGAATTCCTTCAATGTCCTTATAAAATTTGAAGTCCTCAATATCATCAGATTAGCAGTAAATAGGTGAAAGATTGCAATAATTCCATTATCATGCTTCTACTAAACTAACCTCAAAATACTTTATCAGATGGCAAGAATGGCGACCTATTGGACCCACATAAATTTCTTCACCTCCCCTTTGCAACAAACATAACTGCAATGTGATACTATGGAAATTAGTACTTGCATAATGCAGAAGCTGAAAAAGATCAGCAGTTTGTTGATCGTGAAAAATATCTTACCTCATCAAAAGCATCAAATATGTCAATGCTTGGCTGGTGTATTGTGCACACCACAGTTCTCCCAGTATCTACTGTACTCCTCACAGTTCTCATAACTATGGCAGCTGCCCTGGCATCAAGGCCAGAGGTTGGCTCATCCATGAAAATTATAGATGGGTTGGCAACAAGCTCAACTGCAATTGTCAGCCTCTTGCGTTGCTCAGTTGAAAGACCATTCACACCAGGTAATCCTACAAGTGCTTCTCTCAAAGAGGTCAGCTCCACAAGCTCCATAACTTCCTCAATGAACATCTGCAGTCCATCAATTATATTTACCCTCAATAATCTAATGCATGAACAGAACAGAAAATTGTTTTGTATCTTGATTTCTGCCTGAATTTTGCTCTCCCTATGCAGCTTTTGGTTTTTTGTCCCATTAGTTTTTTCCCTCCATGCAATCCAGTAAATATAAGAAAGAAAAAAGAATTGATTGAAACGTACCTTTCTTGTACGAGAATCAATCTCCGAGGATAGTCGAAGCCAAGCAGAATAAAGCAATGACTCATAGACTGTAACATGTGGGGAATGGATATCAGTTTGCTCACAGTATCCTGATATGCGAGCAAATGTTTCTTGCTTCTTTGAGTACCCAGATATTGAGATGCTTCCCTCTATATAACCACCTGTTTTTCTTCCAGCCAATACATCCATTAGTGTGGTCTTTCCAGCGCCACTAATACCCATAAGAGCTGTTAGGACTCCTGGCCTGAAAGCACCACTAATACCCTTCAGAAGTTGTAGACGATCTTCAGGAATACCTTGAGCTTTCATTTCCTGCAAGTATGATAGACGTTAAGGGTGCAAGCATATTTAGCAATTGCAGAGTAATAAAATAGTATGTGTTCTCGACTCCCAGTTCATGAGACTTCCTGAAATTCACATAGTAATAAAATGATTTGAAAAAGGAAAATGAGAGAGATGAGAATATGCTAAAACCATTTAAAAATTGAAAATTCAACAACTACTTCAGACTTCAGAAACTTGCTCAAACACCCCTCAAGTTCAACATTTCAATTATTTTTTCAAGCTACCCAATCATGATTAAATCCTTAAGGTACCTGCGGCATGTCTACAGCATATTTTATTTCATTGAAAGCCATAGAAAGGGGTTGGAATGGGAGAACCATTCCCTGTCTCTTGTTCTGATTTGCATCTCTACAGCTGCCCACTCTTGCAGATAGCGTCCTGGATGAGACACTTCTTTGGCTGTCATTCCCTCTTTCTGCATTGCTTTCATAGTGGTCAGTTTACAGCTAGATTCATACAAGACAGAAAAAGCAACAAAAAAAAAAAAAGGAAACTCTTGTGACCCACCGAAAGAGGTCTTTCCACTTGTTGATATTTCAATAAACTCTCCAGTTCTGTTAGCAGTTTTCTCAGCTAAGGCCTCTTTTGATAGTATTGCCTGAGGCTTCCCAAATGCTGCAACCAGCTCAAGCATCAAAACATTGGCCCCATCAACTTTCAAACTCCAAAATATTGAAAAGGACACTTACGATCTAGATATTTCAAGGCCAAAGTGTAAAGAAAATTGAATATAAGGATATATCCAATCAAAGCTCCTACTCCAATCCAATACCAATGTGCTTCAGGGGAAATTCCACGAGACGTCAAGAAACCAACTCCTAGCGACTCAATTGAGTAGGAGGGAACCTGGAACACAACCATTTCCACATAACTACCAACAATGTTGATTAAATCATTATCAATTCAGTTTTTTCCTCATAAAAATTTTTGAAGGAAACAAAGCTTACATGTCTCCAAGTCTTCCCAAGAAATTCATTCACAGATATAGCATTTTGCACATACATCAATGGTGAGGCCCAGTAACCCCATAACCACCATTTATTCACATCATCTGATGCAAACAATGAACTCTTCAGCATCAGAATCTAAGTAACATCAGAATTAAGATACGAAAATACATTGCATAATATGTCTAATTCACCTCGTGATAAGATGAATCCACCCAAAACTAGTATTGCAAGTAATGCAAATGATCCAACAGTATTAGCAATAATTATATTCCTTCCTAATGCTGCCATTAAACGAAACAGTCCAGATGCCATCTGGTTTGTGCATAGGAGAAGCAAGTACTGCTTGAAAATCCTGCAATAAATAACTTAAATAAAAATTTTGAAAAATATGATTTCAAACATTAGGAAGAAAATATTCATCAAAGTTTTCCATTTTCCTACCTTTCAATGTTTGGATCGAAACCAATAGCATAATAAGTTATGATCACCCATACAGCAGCTTCTACAAAGGTGATTGGGATTTTGAGAATCCATGTGGGTAGAGCATATGCCCATGAAGGGTAGAACAGAAGATCTCTTTGCTTGTAGAAGACAGGAAGTTTCATGACGGTCATTGCCAGCTCTGTGAATCCATTGAACATAAGAGTAACGACAGCAAAGAAAAGAGCACCAAGGTAAATTGCTCCATCAGTTAGTGTGTCACGGTGCATTTCCATCCTTGCAAATACTGAAATTGATATGAGAGCCATAATAATAAGCTGAAAGGAAAGAAGAACAATTAATTATACATAGTCACATCAAAACTTTTAATTTCAGTCTATATCAAATTGTTGGCAACTCAAAATTTAACCTTATAAAAGGAATTTCTTTTGTTTCTAGTTTTGTCCAATTTGATAGGGCTGTACAAAAAAATCTTTAAAACGACCAAACCAATCAATCCATCCAAACCAAACCGAAAATAATGGTTTGTAAATATATAGGATTGATCATGGTTCAAAATGGTTTGTAAATATATAGGATTGGTCATGGTTCAAAAAATAAGCAAACCGAATATCCGATTTGATTTGTGGTTAAATAAAATTTCAAGCCATTATAAACCGAACCAATCCAAAGTATTAATATATATAAATTTATATTATAAATTATTAAATTATAATAGTATAAAAATGATTATTAATTGAATAATCCATCAAAATATTTAATAATATTTTAGGAGATAATTTCATAGTAATTTCATTTAATAATATCTTATATTTATTAAAATATTTCATTATTTTTTCATTTTCATTTTAATGGATTAAAAATATTTTCTTAAGATATTTATAAATATATTTTTTTTTGTTTTTTACAATTTTTAGAAGTTAAAATAAGTGTTTAATGGAAATCAATTGAAATTTAAAATTGATATAAAATTTAATTCGGTCTAAACCAAATCCAATATAATTTTTAATAAACTAAATCAACCCCAAATTATTGGTTTCAAATCATTATAGTTTGGTTTCAGTTTGACTTCAAACCGAATATATTGATTTGGTCTGACATATTACTCACAAATTGCCCAAACCAATTCATGTACACCCCTACAATTTTATCAGACCAGAAAGTTCATTCCTGAATATTGCTCATTTAGGGTTTAATTTCCATTAAAGAATAGAATGTTACTCACTTGAGTCATTTTGAAAATGTAGACAAATGAATTCCTTTTCATGAGCAAAAATTCTCTCCAAATGCAAGCTTTAAAGAGTTCCTTCTTGTTGATACCATACTTCTGAGTTGTTAGAGCAGCAGGGTGTGCTTTGGACTTGTCAAATGGTATAGCTAGTTCATCACCTAGTTTTCGCCCAACGTGAAATGATTGAAATGCTTCAGCAAATTCCTTCACAGAAACATAGTTATAAGGCTTATCTTTAAGTGTCCAGTACTGCTCTTGATCTTTCCTCGAAGTTACCTATTGAATCCCAACAAAAAACAGTTCATAAACAAGTTCAACAAGTTCTAGAGATTGCTAGATTATATAATTTTCAGAAGAATTACTTCTTGTAAGAAGTCAGCAACTCCTTTCCTCTGAGGACATTTGAAGCCCATGTATTCAAAGAACTCAAGCACATTTTCACGTGGACCTTGATATACAATTTGCCCATCTGATAAAAGAATTATATCATCAAAAAGATCATAAGTTTCTGGTGCTGGTTGGAGAAGAGAGATAAGGGCAGTTCCATTGAGAATGTGGATTGATTGTCTGATAGAATTCACAATTTGGAAAGTTGTTGAACTGTCCAAACCAGTTGATATCTCATCCATGAAAAGTGCTCTTGCTGGTCCAACCAGCATCTCCCCTGCATTGCATTACACCAGTATACTCAGCCAAAAGAGTGAAAACAGAATGTCTCTATACTATCATCAGTAGTGCCATTGGTATACTATCATCAATAGTGCCATAGTTTTACCAATGAGTCTTTATTGAGTGGTGCTAGAGTCTATTGAGATTGAAAGCTCTCGAGTTCGACTTCCCGTTAAAACCAAATATACAAAAAAAAAAAAAAATAGTGCCATAGTTTTTGTTACCTGTTGTGAGTCGCTTCTTTTGACCGCCAGAGATGCCTCTTATCATTTCATCACCCACCATTGTATCAGCACATACTTCAAGTCCTAAAATCTGCGAGTTTTTAAAGTTCTAATGAATCAATTTAGTCCAAAATTTCTCGATTTCAACCGGAGAAATTATTGAGTGAACGCGCGCTGTAATGGAGGGAAGTTCATGAATGAAAATTACAACTCATTAGCAGACTCCACCTGTGCCCTAAAATCCACCAAAACGGCGATGTTTTCATAAAAGGAGTAGGGCAGTGAGAGAGATCGGCGACCATGATAGAGTGGTTGGGGAGAGAGGTTAACGGCGGCGTAAACGAGGACAAGGTAGCGGTTAACGGCAGGGAAAGGTACGCCATCTTGCATTTTACAAACTCTAATTATTTTTTAGAATGTTATTATGAGTTAAAGAATATGTTCTAATTTAAAATGTCAAGTGATATTCAGGAGAATTTTAATAATTTAATCTAGTCAAAATTAAGTGAATGAGAAGTTATACTAAATCAAGACACTAGGTGAGATTTCGCCGTTACGACGAGTGTAAGAGAATGGCTATTTTTTTTTTTATGTAGTTCATGGTTCATTGGAGTGTAAAAAAAATATAATTTTTTTTTTTTAAAAGATATGAAATTAATAGTTGGAGACCTTATTGCATGTAATTTGATAAGAATTATGGATTAAATTGATTAAATTAAAAAATATATATAGCTTATTATATTACAAACTTAGAAGGATTTTAATAATTTAGCCGATTAAAAAATATGTATATAAGAAATTAGCTATAAAAAAATAATTTATACAAAATAAAAAATTAAACCTTATTGTAGGAAATTAATCAAAATTAGAAATTAAAAAGCTATGAATAAATTAATAAAATAAAATAAAAAAGAAATAAAATTCAAGAATTTTGAGATTATCCAACCATTTTTAAATGTGAAAAGATTAATTACAAAGGCATGCATATACATATATATGATTTGTTTTCTCCTATAATTGATTTTTATATATATAGTATATACCTTGAGAATATAATCTGTAACTACACTGGTTTCTTGTCCTTCTAGTGCTGCTGCCTGCATAATTCCATGAGTTAAAGAGTATATTTTTATGCTGTAAATAGTAAATATTATTCAATAATTAATTAGTTATCTTCTCACCTTCATATAGACATCAATATCAGGGTCTGGTTTGATATTTGCTGCCTTCTCCCTTCTTGATAATTCTGCCAACATCTCTGCATATATAATTTCACAATTATTCTATACTAATTAATTACTCTGCTAATAGAGGATTATTATATGAAAACAATATAATTAATGGCAGTGGCGGATCTTAGTGTAGACAAGGGGGGCCATGGAATATTATTCAAATATATGATATCAAATAGATGACATAATTATTCAAAGATAGGAGTTAAGCTCCGCCATTGATTAATGGTGTTTTTGCTTACCATAACGAGGCCCAACTCCTTGGCATCTTGCAGAGAAAGCCAGAGTTTCTCTCACAGTCATTTCTCCTATATGAAGATCATATTGACTTATATAAGCTGATGTTCTCTGTGGTACAAACTCTTCCATTCCATATCCATTGTATGTAACTCTTCCTGAAAACTGAAATTTCACAAAATAATCTATTATCATTTCATGAAGATAGAAAAGCAATTTTCTACTTACAAGTTTCAGCTAAGTGGTACTCAGGCAGTTTAATAGCTGTGTGCCTGTGAGATTTTCTTTTTTCTTTTTTATATACATCGATCAGAATTTTTTTTAAAGAGAATGGGGTTATCAGGGTTTAAACTCTTACCTAATACACTATGAGACAGATACTTTTACAAAATGTGAGATTACGAGTGTGAATTAATCCGGTCGAAGTCTAATTAACAACCAGAAAAAAAAAAAAAAGATAAAAAAGAAGGAAAGCAATTTCTATCTCCTTACTTTGAAATCTTTACCAAGTTTTCCAGCCAAAGCCAATAATAATGTAGTCTTGCCTGAGCTTGGCGGGCCTAAAAGTAGTGTCATTCTGCAAAATTTTGAATTTAAATTAATTACTCAACAGAGATAAATTTATCAATTTATACATATACACAGAATGAAACTCATGTTTTTACCTTCGGGGCTTGATGATTCCACTAACATTATGAAGGATTGGTAATGGTTTCTTTCTACTTGGAAGTATGTGAAGGTAATTCAAGAATCCCTTGGAAAAGAGCCAATGTTAATTACATGGTGGGTGACTTCTATTCAAAGCCAATACTTTAATATATACTATGGAAGTTTCAATTTATACCTCTAACAAATTAACATAAAAGTTGAAGATTGTAGGCAATGCTCTTCTTCCAATATAAGCTTCAGCTTCAACATTTAAATGCTCAAAACGAACTTCAATGGTTGGCATATCAAGTCCAACTCTGCATTTCAAGAAAATAAATATATAATAATAATTGAATATATTTGAAGCCAAAAATTTAAATTACTTACTCACTTACATCATACAAATTATATATAATACATTAATTATACATATATACCTTTCAATGCGATCCCTGAGCTTCAACAAGAATTTCTCATTATCTTCCTCTGCAATGTTGACTAGCCTCTCCAAGAGATTCTTTCTCTCTATTAATCCAAGACTAATAATATCAATCTCTTTTTCATTTAAAATACCTCTTTTTATACGTAAATACGTAGGCAGTCTCTCCAAAGCAGCCCATTTAAGAGCTTCTTCATCATCTTCTTCTACATGATGAGAAGATTTTGAGAAAACTTCCATTGTATTATTTGTCCAACTACTGATACTACCTCTCTGTCTACTACTACTGATACTACATATATCACTACTCTCCATTTCTAATTACTTATATTATCATGGAAGAAGAAAAATTGAAGTATTTTCTTTAGTTCTTTGCAAGGAAATTATATATATATATATATATAGAGAGAGAGAGAGAGAGAGAGATCCACCAAATCTATAGTAAGACTATACTTGATGGCCCTAAATTATAGTTACATAAAATACATATAAAATTTCAAAAAATAAATAAATAAATTACACAAATTACATACGTTCATATTATGTACCAAAAATATTACAGTCAAACATAATTTAGTGACTGTGAGAGCCTTATTTGGATCACTCTAAATTATAATTATATAAAGTACACATAAAATTACAAAAAATAAATAAGAAAATTACATAAATATATATAATAAGTTATATACACATTATGTAAAAAAAATTACATTCAAAATAATTTAGAGCCACCAAACATGATCCTGCTACATGCGAAGAGTGAGCTATTGCTTCTCATGTTATTTCTAGGGTACGTTTAATAGGTCGTAATGTAATGTAATTTTTAATATAATGTTTTATACTAAAAATACATTTGATTACATTACATTATATCACAGCCTACCAAACATACCTTAGGTTTTTTGCATTTATATTAGTTATTAAATAGGCAATGTAATTTATTTACTCTACTTTTTGCGATTGAACTGTCCTTTTAAAATTTTTTCATGTACTTACCTATAGTATGAACCATACTATCCTATCCCAACTTAAATAAATAGATGCATATCTCAACTTAAATAAATAGAAAAAATCTAGTAGAAGGCTGGCTAGCTAGGCAAAGAATTTAATACTCAAGGGCCGCCATTGGTGAGTATTGACAAGCAAGCTAAGCTTCTTAAAGATTGCAACAGCACTTTCGATTTGGCATACCATCCTATTCCCCACCAAATAAAATAAATGAGCTCGAAAGTTTTAGTTGGGAGTTTTATAAGACGAAACATACAATATACATATGTAATTAATTAATATATATATATTTGAAAATATATATATATATATATATTTTATTTATATTTCAATTTTTTTCCAAATGTCTACAGTTATTTCATTTTTAAAATAGAAATAAAAATAAAAAATTTTATTTTTATTTAAGAATGAACGCTAGAATTCGAATCTCACCAATATTAAATTTATTCTCTCCAATGCTAAAAAAAAATAGGAGTAAAGTAAAAATTTTAAAATAAGATTCTATTATTCTTTATTCATTTTAGTTAGGAGTTATTCTTTTATTAATATGTACATTTTTACAAGTGTTTAAGGAATAAGGACACATCATTTATGAATGTTGATGCCAAAAATTAAATCCTAATCAACGAAATAAGGAGTATATATATGTAAACTCATTTTGCTAACTAAATTAATCCTTGAGATTATTTAATATATAACGATATAAATTTTATGATATTTAATTAAGTTTATGTGAAAGTGATATTTATTTTTAAATAAAAGTAGAAATTAATAAAAAAAAATTCCTAAAAAATATATAGAATTTTTTAAAATATTATTAATTTTTATTTAATGATTGCAAAAACAAAATTTAAAATAAGAGTTTATAAAATCTAGTATTGATTGCAAAGATTACATGTCTATCCATTGAGCCAATTAATTTCATGTATAATTTCAGCCCTCTCTCCATGACTTTCCCATTATTTGTTATTATTTTTCAAGAGACTAGCCACCTTCTTTAATATTTTTGTTTCCTCTTGTAGTTCTATTTGACTTAAGAACATCATTTACAACCATGCCGTAGGGTCCAATCACCTTCAATGGTTATGGTTCTTGTAGACGTGAGTTCCATTGCACATGTATAAATGCTCCAAGAAGGTGATGGTTGCAAAATTCTTTTTATTTCGCATTGTATTTAATTACCTATATATATATATATATATAGAATATTGTTTTCCCACTTGAAAAAAAAAAGAAAAAAATATTTTAGCATGAGATCATCAATGGCTATCTATGTTGCACGGAAACGAAAATGGGGAAACGAGAAACGGGGAAACGGACATGTGGAAACGGTATTTTCAAAAAATATAGGAAACAAAACGTGGGGGAAACGAGCAAATATAAAAAAAAATATGAGGGTATATTTATAAATATTAATTTATATATATATAAAAAAATATAATAATTTATAAATATATATAAATATATAGTAAAAATAATAATAATTTATATATATATATATATATATATATATATATATATATATATATATATATATATATATATAAATATATAACAATAATT
>CATKHJ010043213.1:0-18332 GCA_949750685.1 Vernicia montana | reverse complement strand
ACTACTTATTAATTTTTAATGTCAATATATCAATCTTAGCCAACTTAATTAATTATATATGATTGAAAAAATAGCTTCATGCATGTTGATTATCAACCAAGAGAACGTGCTCTTCTTGAAGCTGCCAATAACCAAATTTTTTTATGGATGTTAATTAATATTTTATTTTTTATTGTCGTATATGTTTTATTGTTACTTTTTCTTTTGCACGTCAAATTTTGATAGAGAGATTTATTTTGAGTGTAACACATGAATTTTATATATTGGATTGAATATTCTATTGAAAATTAATTATAATAATTTATATAATTTAATTAAACTTTAATTCCATGAATATTTAAAATTATTAAAATTCTTAATATAAAATTCATAAAAAAATTTAAGAGTATTTTGAATTCATTTTAATTTTGATTTTAAAGTTATTTAATTATTTATCTATTTAAATTAAATTATATATATATGAGTTATATCTAATCATATATTTAGGCATAATTTATCTATAATAAAATTAAAAATAGATAATAAAATTTAAATTCAAATAATAAAAAAGTATCAAGTAGAGAATTAAGTTTTATTGTAAATATTTGTTTAAATCATTTTTTTTTATCAATTGAAATGTAATTAGGTTTTTTTTTGTAAATATTAATTTAAATTATACCTTTTTTTATCTGATCAAATGTTTCTCCTTCCTCACTTATATATATATACGGAGGAGTTCTCAATGCTAACAATTTTTTTTATATCATTGATGGTTACATGGTAAATACTAATTTCAATAAAATTTTTCATTAAATCATTAAATGTTTAAATTAATCATTAAATATTAATTATACATGTTGTCTCAAGAAATAGTAACTAATATATTTTTCAAAATATATTAAAACTTTTAGATTTAACAACTAATAATTTAATAATGTTGAACAATTTGGCTTTTTAATTACTGAAGTGGACATTTTGAATAACTAATCTGTTGATTTTTTTATTAAATTATAGTAACAGTTTATTAAATTATAATTGCTCAATAATATGAAATTATCATTCCTTTATATAACAATAATTAATATTAGATTATTAAACCATTCCTTTATATAAAAGTAATTGATAATAGATTATTCTATCAATTAAAACTTTTGAATTTAATATACTCATATCGAAATTTTGTTTGGAATAATGACAGACATATGATTTTTGAGATGCTAATTTGCAATGTAATATAATAATAACCATGATTCACAGTATCTTTAAATATAAATTTTTAAAGATAATTAAATTAGATATTTCAATGGTGTTCTTCAATGGAGATAAAATTGTTTTCATTTTGGTAATCTTAAAAATGAGAGAAAAAGTATATGTTGGTTTTGGAAATTAATTAACTTATGGGAATTTGAATATTTTTTAAAGTTATTAATTAATATAATTAAAATTAAATTTATAGTAATAAAAAGCTTTTTAATAAATACTAATTTTAGATTACGTTTTGGAGGTTTTATCTTTTTCACAATAGATGATTTTTTAGAATTTCAATAAAGTATTTATTTATTTTTTTTTCATTTTTACCCTTTTTTAATTTTCATTAAATACATTTTTTAGATTTTATAGGAATATTTAACGCGGATAATTTAATATTTTCTTCCACTAATTAAAGATAATTAATTAGCTTTTTAATATTTGTGCATACCTCCAAAACGTCATCTAATATGAAATGGAGGGAGTATCAATATGAATATTTAATTTTTTTTTTGCTAATTTCAATACTAATTAATATGATTAAATTTTTTTCCCCTACCTAATTAATCTCATCCATTAGATTTACATCCAATGGCTGAAAATTTTTTAAACCATTGATGGGTATAAATAATTGTAACCATTTAAACCAAACCCATATATATATATATATCATTTTTTTTATTTAATTTATATATTTTTAAAACATTTTAACATGTATAAACTATTATTATTTTAATAAATTTAAATATTTCCTTTTGATAATTTTAAATATTAATATAATGAAAATATATGAGTCACTTGAAAATTAATAAAAGACATTATATATATTGAAAAATACAATGGTATAGAAAAAAAAATCGATGAAATAATTTTATATAAATTTACTTTTTGAAAGAATTATTTCACAATTACATATGTCGAACAATTTTCTAACCAACTCTTGAATTCAATTTATATATATATATATATATATATATATATATATAATAGTTTTATTTTTAGTATTAAAGAAATATTCTGAAATTAAATTTATTATTATGTTTTTTTATTTTTAGGTTATGTGTACGCAGGCATGAATAGATTATTGGCATCATCACATTGTTCCAGGCAAGATCCCATCAATACTGGTGGACCATATAAATTCTAAATTAGATTTGGAAGTTTCATCAATTGCTGCCCTTAACAAGTATACTTCCAAAAACTATAGCCTAACTAAATTGATAATTGGTAAGTTAGTTGTGACCCGGCAATGTTCTTGACAATGTTTGCTGCAAATTCCTTCCAATTTGCAGGAAGGAAAAAAAAAAAAAAAATTTAATAAAAAAAGGAAAAAGACAGCATATTTTCTGAATAATACACTTGACTTTTTATGGCTTGCCCATTTTTGGTCACCAACCCTATTCCTAATATTAATTTTTATTAAGATTCGTTTGACTCTTGTTTTTGAAATATAAAATGTAATTATCTATTTAATTATATTTTCAAAAATTTTATAACTTAACATTTAAAATATAATTTTCATATTATAAATATTCATTTGTTATTATTTTTTGTATTTTTATATTTACATTATGTAATTTTAATTTCAGGTCATCTAAATACGATCTTGAATTTTTAAGAGATGCGATAGCTACTCGTGATATTTAGTTTTTTCGTTTATGCAATTTTTAGAATGAGATTTATTTTTTGTTTGTATAGTAAAGAACTCCTATTGCAAAATATTTTTATATTTGAATGGATTTTCAAATGATATTTATTTTTAAATATAGTTCTTATAAAGTTAATAATTAACCTCCCACAAGAAACAGCAGGTTGATGGGCATTTGAAGCCTTCAATTGCAGGCTCCCATCAGAAGTTCCTTCACATTTATACAATCAGCATGACTGCAATTACAGAAAAATGCAAGGTTGTCCTGATTTGAATTAGCACCATCTTCATTACTTGTTGCAAATTTTCTCAAATAATACATCTATGCATTACAATCACAGAAATATTGATACTGTTACTGTATATGCTTATATAGCAGTTGAGAGAGAAATGTATAAACACTTTTCATCCACATCATCTTCAAGAAACAGATCAATCCAAAATATTCAGAAACTTCTCTTCTTTTCCTTTAGCATCTACTGTAATAGATAATTACGCGTATACTACAATGAGTCCACGAGCATGTTAATTCAGGTTCATTATGATTACATAGATAAGCTTCTTTCCAAGTTGTCCTATGAACTGAAAGTTTCCTCTGTTTCTTTGCTTTATAGTTCTTACCTTATACAAACAAGTGGCCAGCATTCTGAAGAGGGAAGTTCCCTTAAACTACAGTCTTCACCTGGATTGATTGGAATACTGTTGAACTTGTGCGTGTTGGATTTAAATCCGACACCACCATAACAGCATCTTCTTCTTTTATCACTCCCTTTGTTCTCATAAGATCAATGGTTTTTGAGATGTTGTTTTCTATGTCATCAGATAGATCAACAAGGATGGGGGTAACTCCCCACCGCAAATTCAAAGCCATCCGAGCACTACTATCACTGGTGAATGCAAATATGGGAGGATATGGGCGATTGCGGGACAGAAGTGATGCCATTTCTCCATGTTTTGTATACACAAAGATTGCATCTACACCAAGGTTGTTAGCTGCAGAGCAAGCACACCATTGTATATTTAAAAAAATTATGACCCAAGGCTACATGCCAAGTCAAAATTCTATGTGAGAGCATAATATAAGCCCAAGAGTATGATCAAGTAGGGAGAAAATCAACCCATGTTAACCATGGTCACACATTTGGTCATCAATTACTAATCCACTGCCCTCTTTTTAACCCATGGCGCCTATATCTTACAGAGTAGGAATACAAACTAGTTCATAGATCTATAAAAGGGCATTACTACACCATGCTAATCCGACTAAATGCATGCTTGAAAATGATGATTTCTACTCTAATCTTGATGCAGGTTTAAATGAAGATCTAGCTTAGTCAATCACTCCTCAAAGTGACATCATTAAATTATTATATAGAGCCTGTAGAATGCATGCAGCATTTAACTTATGCCAGGTGTTCTGGATAACTCTGTCCAGTTTAAGTGCACTTTCAAGAAGGGACTCGAGAAGAGATCAGTATCTATTAGTGATCATGCCACCTTTGTTGATTTCCTACCTTAGTATTTAAATAATGAAGAGAAGTTATGTGAAAGTAAAATTACCCATATCAACAGCAGAATTGCATATTTCTTCTGCAATTCGATCATGCAGTGACTCTCCTAGTTGGCATTCATGGAGATTACTTTGTCGGTTTTCCTCACGACTCCATGATTCCATTCGACTGCTGACCATCCGCAAGACAGAAAGAGCCTTCTGTCCATATGATCCAATAGCTGACTCACCAGACAACATCAATGCATCGGCATACTGTCGAACTGCTTCAGAAACATCTGCTACCTTATTCCAGCACAGAAGATAATCACTCAAATGAAATATAATAAGTACACTTTGTAATATCATCATTCTTTAGAAAAAAGAGTAGCATGAGTGGCAAAAAAAGAAAACAAGGTTCCCAGAAAAAAGACATCTTAATAACAAAAGAAATACCCCCAATCCCATTAAAAGATTGAGAATCTCTTGATTCAAGAACTCCAAAAGAAAATCCCTAAACTCCCATGCCACCATGTGAGCGGAAAACCATTCGACTCCAAAGAAAGTTAAAATGGAGTTACGAAAAGGTCTTGCTACCAAACATTAAATAAAGCGGCCCTTTTCTACTCTTTTATCGAAGTTGGCAGATTCAATATCATAGGAGTTTGTGATTTCTCATTTGAGGTAGCACTTTTTGTATTTGGCCGACTAATTAAGCTTTGCTATCATTGACTTTATATTTTTCCAGTAAAATAGCTTACATTTCATTTTATGTAAAATAAAACTTCTGTAATTTTGCAATAGATGTTTCTCTCATTACTCTTGAAAATAGTGCCTTCAAAACAAAATTAAAATTGCAATTGTAAGATATTTGTCGTATAGTACCTCAGCACGTGTTGGGGTTGGATATTCAACCATTGACTGGAGAAGTTGAGAAGCTACAATCACAGGCTTGTTTAATTGCCTGCAAATATGAGTTATTTCCTGTTGAACTGTTGGAATCTGTTCAAGAGAGATTTCCACTCCAAGGTCACCGCGAGCCACCATAATTCCATCAGAAGCCTCTGCAATTTCTTTCAATTTCTGAAGAGCATCCAAACTCTCAATCTTTGCTAATACTCTTATTGATCTGTAAATGACAATATACATCACACTCATAATTCCAGTAAAATACATAGGTGGAAATTCCTTCTCATTCAGCGTCGAAACTATTCAAGTCATCTATCCATAAGTAAAATGAGAAACAGATTAGACCACATAAATAAATTTTATGGCAAGGAAAATATGGCAGAATTACCTTGCTAGGCATTAAGATCAACCAGGGGCGAAACTAGAAAATCTAGTAGGGGACCATAAAAAATTAAAACCAAACTCATAATCACATAAATTAGTGTTGTACTATATTTAATTTTCATTAATTATTAATATATTAATTATGCATATATAATGCATAAATATATATATAAAATAAAAAAAAACCTAATTGAATATTCAATATTTTTCTAATGGGTATACAAAAGTCATAAATTTTAGATATTTTTTCAATAATTGAGGGGGGGAGGCTGTTTCTTATTTTGAGGGGGTTCAATATATAGCAAATATATATATAATATAAGTAAATTTTTTTTAGGGGGGCCACTTTATAAGTAGTTCCACCTCTGAGATCAACTATATACTTTGATCATTACAAGGGGTTTGCAACCTCATTGCAAATAAGTGGTAGTGCAATGTGATAATGATAGATCACATCAACATTATTAAGCAATGGAACATGGTGCATGAAACATTGAAACCGCATGCTTCCATAAAAAATTTAAGTGGGAAAAAATTAAGCTGCTAGTTGTAGGTATTTCAGAGTGGCTTTCTTTAGACAATAATGATTCCGGAATACAGTAATAACTCAGTGAATCCCACTTACTTTGCTGAATTAGTGGAAAGGTAGTTCTTTAGATGTTTGACAGAATCAGCATCATTTACAAATGACATAGCAATCAAATCAACACCTTCAGAAATTCCAAACTCGATATCAGCCCAATCCTACAGAAAGAAAATAGGTATTTTTTCAGTATGATAATTTTCCAGTACAATATTTCACACAAAAAAGAAAATAATTGAAAACTTTTCATTATGTTGTTAACAAACAATCTGCTTTATGTACATTCTGAAGAGAATGAGAATCAACAACAGAAATTTCAATCATAATGGCCTAAAAAACAATCTGCTACTTTCGTTACCTGTTGTACAATTAATATTCAACATCTAAAGAAACAAAACTCACTCCTGGATATGGAGAGTTCAATTGGTTTGTACTCCACTTGAAGAGAGGTTCGATGTAAGGAAGACATCGCAGAATATGAACTCACAAATTAAGCATAAAAGTAAAAAAGCATCACCATAATTCCTTTGATGATAATTACAACCAAGAAACAAACACAGAAAGAGAAGTATATGAAATCAACCTTTGATGATAAAGTAGGCAATCCATAATTCCTTTCTACAAGCATCCCTTCTCTCCAAAAGCTCAATTTGGCTCGAGGCAGGAAGAGACCAGGATCCGTGCACTTGCAGCGCAAGTCATTCCCAGTCTTCTCAATTACTTCAAAGCTTGCCATTCCACCATCAATGACCAGTTCATCACCAACTATAATACCTGCCAATCATTCAACATGTTTAACTTTTCCATTTTCATTTGAAGACAAAAAAATACATGACTCAGCGAGTAATTGCTCCATTACCTTCAGAAAATCCTTCATAACTTGCTTGAGCTGTGAATGGAAGAGAGCCCTCAAATTTTTCCGCAGTGAACAACCAAATTGAACCTTCCTGATTACCAGGCAGAACAAAAATTCATCATATAAACTTAAGCATAATCATGTTTATTAGGGAAATTTATTTACTGTTATTTTTTTCTTTTGAACAAACAAAATCATCAAAAACCAACTTAAACAAAGCACATTCTGACATTTCCCTCAGTAAAGCAAATCAAAATTTGCAATTTTCTTTATACAAAAATAATTATCATTACTGATCATAAAACAGTCTATACCCATTTTTCTTTTTCTTTTTCTTTTCCTCCTATATAATCAAAACCAAACATGTTCAGTTTGTGCATTCTCATGTGAAACATAACAATCAAATATTAAAAAATGAATTTTTTTTAACAAAAAAGGATTGTTTTCATAATCTTCCCCAATAAAACCAAAAATTAATTATAAAATTTCATCTTACTCACCTCATTTTCACACAAATTACCAACTACTAATTATCAGGTTTTAATTAAACAAATAAATACCTCTGCTTTAAGAGAAGAAGGTGCTCCATGATCCACCACATGAATCTGACTCCCTTCAGTATCAATCATCACAGAAACACAAAACCCTCTTTCCTCATTCAATTTCTTTATCCTCCTAATTACATTTCGATGCCACTCTCTTTTGCCATGGCACATATTAAGCCTAGCCACATTCATCCCTACCATTGCCAACCTCTCCAATTTCTCCGACGAGCAACATTCCGGCCCAATTGTACACACCAGCTTCGTCTTCCTCATCCCCATAAACCCTTTCTCTCTCAATTCTCCCTCTGCCACCACATCCAAACCCAAAAAATCCAAACTTTTTGACTCTTTTGTACTCACTTCTGCTACTGCACGCACCAGCCCACTTCTAATGGCTTCACTTTTCAATTTCCTTGAATTCCAAGAAACCCCACGAGAAAACAAAGGAAGACCAAGAACCCATTTGTTCAAATTAACAAAATTTGGGTTCTTTACAGGGATTGGATTATGAAATGTGAGAGTAGAGCTATAATCGCTTGCAATTTCCATGGATGGAGTCTAAAAGGAAATGGGTTCTTGATGAAAATGTATTTTGGCAAAAAAAAATCAAGATTTGGGATTGACAAAGGTGATTAACCAGTTCTTGAGTGGCAGAAAAATGTTGGAATTATCGATGGATTCTTTTTGGATTTTCTTGGAAAGAAAGGGTGGAGTTCACGAGGTTTATTAGCACTAAAGTCTAAACAAGTAGCAATTAGTGTATAGGTTGTTGAGTCTAAGAGTATATTAGACATTAAATTGTTTGAAACTTGACAGTTTCAAATCGGCGGGTACTGACTGCCCTTATTTAACGGTAAACTATCCTTTCTAAGGGATTGTTCTTGCCATTAATTCTCAAAACTAGTTATTTTAGTGCTTGTGGATTTTTTTTTTAGTGTTGCTTTTTATAAAGATGTTAAATGCAACTAGATAAAAAATAGGTTGGAACTCAATATTATCTCTTCTTTTTAATAATTTTAATCAAATTGATGAAAATTTTGATAATATTTTAGGAAAATTGTAGTTTGTTAATAACTTAATACTTACCCCTTAATTATAAAATAAATTTTTTTTTTTCTGATTTTAGTTTTTTATACTTTAAATTGGACAACTCTTTAATATTTAAAATTTAATCATATTTTAATTCAAGAATTGTTAATTATATTATAAAATATTTTAACTCCTTAAAATTTTATATTTTCATTAATAATAATATAAAAACTAAATTACTAATTCAAAGTGTATTTCAAGGCCAACCTCAAATTGTATTTCCTGTAATTATACTAATTTGCCTTCACTTATGATCTATTCAAGCTAGAAGTGATATAAATAAAAGTATCTTCTATGCAGGGAATTGTCAAACCACCCATTGGATGATCAAAACCATATTCCTCTTCTGCAAATCTTGAAATGCAGACTCATTTAGATAGGATACAGGAACTATAGATAGGATACTGGAACTAAAAATCGTTCCTTCTCTGTCTCACCAACATAAACTGCTACGAAACCTTTTGGTACATTTGAAGAACCTGAAGATGCTTTATTTAACTGATATTGTAGATCGACGGAGAATTTGCTTGGAAAGAACAGCAGACAAATGTCTAGCCATGGTGTTTCTGTTGCTGTATCTTTACAGGAAAAGAATAAAGTAAAATAAGATGTTTTCCTTGTTATAAGGTGAAGGTTATTGCTGAAGAATATGATGACTTACTATAGAATTTGAAAGCTCATTTTGTACAAGTCATGGCTAATTCTCATAATTTTGATTAAATAAAAGAAAATTAGACAAGACCAAAGAAAATTATACAAAGTAAGGCATAAAGAATTTATAATTAAATGTCAGTTTGTTTGATTCACCTGCATCACATTTGCAATGTTTATATTGGTAAACAAGACCAAATCATGCAGGTCTAGTCTAGCCAACATCTGTATGTTAACTAAGAAATTAGGTAATCCTTAAATTTTATTTACTTTTTGCAATCAGTTAAATTGCATGTTCCATGAAAATTGTGATTCAGTGGCAACTTACTTATAAACCATATGTTGCTCGTCAAAATTAGAGAAAATCAAATAATCAAATTAAACCTAACCAACAAAATTAGGTTATTTTGGCAGGAGAAAATTCGGTTTTTGTTTGGTTAAAAATTTCAGCGTACTACTGAGATATTAAATAAATTGAAGCATACTTGCAGGCCAGGGAGCCTCTTGCACTAGGGATGCCCTTTTTCCCTGTGACTAACATAGCTAATGTGAAAATAGAATTTAGTTAGCATTACAAAAGTAACATCTTGTTTTTTTTATTAATTGAAATCAACATAATGTGAACTTTCAGGGCAAAAATGTAAGTAAATCCTGACCAAACAATCTGTAAAGTCTGTTCATCACTCTGCAGCTCAGCTAGAGAACCTTTGCTGTCAATGCAACTTAAAGAAATTATCTTTGTATTTG
The DNA here is from genome assembly GCA_949750685.1 of Vernicia montana. NCBI lineage: Eukaryota > Viridiplantae > Streptophyta > Magnoliopsida > Malpighiales > Euphorbiaceae > Vernicia > Vernicia montana. The sequence goes on along the minus strand of CATKHJ010043213.1, from coordinate 8,204 downwards.
AAAATTTGAATATACAAGATAAGGCTGAAAGAATCAGCTGCACTGGTAGGTATATAATATACTTCTGCAATCTTCTCCTGTGGACTTACAGTTTCCATCTTTGCTTCACTTTCCCTTGTATTACTAGATGTGAACACGTTCTGAAGATGACTATTTCTCTACTCAATGGTCTTCACCTGGATTGACTGGAAAGTAGTTTGGGTTGCACAAGATGGAGTGAGATCCGAGACTATCAAAACAGAATTTCCATCTTCCATCATCCCTTTTCTTTTTATAAGATCAATTGTTTTTGATATGTTGGCTTCCATGTCACCTGACAAATCGACAAGAATAGGGATAACTCCCCACTGCAAATTCAAAGCCATCCGAGCATCATTGTTATCTGTAAATGCAAATATGGGAGGGTTTGGACGGTTGCGGGAAAGGAGAGATGCCATCTCTCCATGCTTTGTATAGACAAAGATAGCATCTAGACCAAGGTTGTTAGCTGCAGGTAGAACAAACAGTAACGTTAGCTGCATATCAGAGAGAAATCAATGGAGATGTCCATTGATCAATTGAGATAATGTTAAATAGTTACTCATTTCCAGCTTTTTTTCAAGGCTGTGTGAAAAGAATAGTCAGTTCGCAGTTCTCCAAACAAACATTAATGATGTAGCTTAGCAAATCACTCCTTTAAAGTGAATCCTCAAAAAGATAAACTTTTTTTCTTAAATGGCTGCAAATTATAGCCACCAATTAACTTTCATTTTTTTTTTCTTTTTAATATTTTTTAGTTTTTAAGGACTCGTATTAACTTGTACCACAACTTGGTCCTAGAGTGGAACATGATACTATTCCATTGCAAAAGAACTTATTGCTTTCAACTGATTGATATGTTTTTTTATTATATATATGTGTTTGTATTTATACAAAAGTCTTTCTTTATTGTGTTGAAGATAATAGAGCATTCAAATAGATGTTAGCAGGAACTGTTATATGTTATAAAACCAAGCCAATTAAGCATTCAAATTAAAAATCAACATTGAATAATTAATGTATAAGAGAAAAGTTGAATTACCCATTTCAACAGCAGAATTGCATATCGCTTCAGATATGCGATCAGGCAACGAAACTCCAAGATAACGTTGACGGAGAGCACTTTGTCGGTTTTCCTCGCGACTCTGTAGTTCCATTCGATTGCTGACCATCCTCAAGACAGAAAGAGCTTTCTCTCCATATGGTCCAATAGCTGACTCACCAGACAACATCATTGCATCAGCATATTGCCGAACTACTTCCGATACATCTGCAACCTGCGTCAAAGAAGATTTCATTACAAAGGAACATAATCTGTCCAAGAGTGCCCTGAGGGAAAAGAAACAATTTTCATACTAATGATCACTGTATTAAACCTCAGCACGTGTTGGGGTTGGATATTCAACCATTGACTCGAGAAGTTGAGAAGCTATAATCACTGGCTTGTTCAGCTGCCTGCAAACACAGGTTACATCCTCTTGGACTGTTGGAATCTGTTCAAGGGGAACTTCTACTCCTAGGTCACCACGAGCCACCATAATTCCATCAGAAGCCTCTACAATTTCTTCCAATTTCTGAAGAGACTCCAAGCTCTCAATCTTTGCAAGTACTCTTACTGATCTGTAAATGAAAAAAATTACATTCATTGAATTCTAGAAGATTCCAAGAGCAATTTAAACTTTTATTTGCCAAAGAACTTAAAAGAATTTCATACATGTTCTTCTTACTTCAAAAGTAGCACATAAAAGAAGAACGCTAAAAGAAAACCTTGTACTGTTGTTTCATAGAGTTGGACATAAAAATTCAACAATGTTGCACAAATACACCTGATGGATACTAATTGGTCAAGGGAGATATAAATTTTGGTAAGGGGAAAAAGGAAGAAAAGAATGAGAGATTTAAATTAGAATCAAATTCAGCAAAGGATGGTTTCTAAGGTTGTATCAACATGTGTTATGGTTGGATACAACTAGAAAAGCAGAAAATAAATAACTCTGATCCCTTGATACCTTTTTTTCTTGATCGAGTAAAATTTGATACTTGAGCTATGTATGATAAACAAAAAAGTGCAAAACGAAAAGAAAGAATCTATAACAGATAGATGAATGTTAACTATTTTATTGAACCATTGATACAGCATTTACCACGTAACAACAATTCCAGGCTATAACCAGATAAAAAATTTAACCTAATAGAACATGGAGGAATAACTATGGACAAAAGGAAACACAGATATTATTGGACAAGCAACTGTCATTTCTTATGTTAACAAATATTTCCGAGGCAACTTTCATAGGCTAAAACAGCTACCTTTTTTCATTATTAGATCCTTGGCTAAGCAATTAATCACTTTGTCAGCAATTAATGAGGATTTTAGGTGACATGCAGAAATATCAACTAAAGATTAGCAGTGATACTCCTGCAAATGAAGCCAGTGCATTTCACTTTAAATTCAAAGGATCAGACAAAACTAGCACCACTCCTAAAATCAGAATGATGAATTTAACCACTAAGATAGAGGGAATCTACTAACAGAAAACTGCTATTAAAGACTCAGCATATTTTGCATTCCCATACAATAATGAAACCTGAATTCCTCGCCATTATGTAAATAAGACTAATGTTTCCACAAGAACTTACTCTGCATTGTATGACCAACATGTGAAGCAAAAATCACACCTCATAATAGATAAAGAATAAATCAAGGTACTGAGATTTAGATCAAATCATGATACAAAAGCAAATTTTCTATTGTTGCAAAGCATGTGTATGAGATCCATCGAATGTAGCATAGGAAAAGGTTACAAAATGACATGTTCTCAGTGAAGTCCGAATAAAGTTTTAAGCATTCATTGCATGTAATACAAATAAGCTTCTTTGGTGAGCTATGTGTGAATAATATGAACTCTCATATAAACAAAAGGGCAGAAATTGTTTGTTTGAGTAAATAACATGAAATGCTAAATTTTTGAATGTGATACTTTCTTACTCTGATGCCTTGGTTGAGAGATAGTTCTTCAGATGCTTGACAGAGTCGGCATTATTTACAAATGACACAGCAATAAAATCAACACCTTCAGAAATTCCAAAATCAATGTCCTCCCAGTCCTGTAGAGTGATAACATGAATTATGAGCAGGGGAAGAAATTGTTCAGATGATTCAAAGTGTCTACACTAACCTGCCAATCTAAATAAGTCTCTGTTTGGCCATGCTGTATAGGGACAAACTGCAGCTCTTTGGAGAGAGCTGCTTAGGGAGGCAACTGCATTTTCAACCCCCAAAAGTTGTGCTGCAGCTTCACATAACAGGGAAAAATGAACCCTAATGCATCTAATACACTGAAGCAATGTAATTTCTTTTTTCCTACCTAAAATCAATTATGAACAACATATGGAACATTTGTCTTAAATAACAGTCTTTGACATAAGAGGTTAGTCCTCCCATTCTATTTTCCTCCCATCTCACTCGGCTTTCTGGAGTGGATGCGATTTTGACTCTAAAATGGCTTTTACTCAAACAACCTAACGTAAAGGCATCAAATTTTCTGAATTATATTTTGAGACAAGCCAGCAAAAAAAATAGAAAGACAGAAAATTCTTGTCATAGAAGATACAGAAGCAGTGATCTTTAAGACCAAAACTATTCACTACTTTATATTATCTAGTCAAAGAAAAATGGATTAACCACACGAGACTGTGGGGAAACTAGGGAAACTATTGCCAGAATTGAATAAGCATAGTTCAACCTTTTCTGATATGGTTGGAAGACCCTGATAGGAAAGTTTCCCATCCCTCCAAAAGCTCAATTTGGCTCGAGGTAGGAGTAGACCAGGATCTGTGCACTTGCAACGCAAATCATTTCCCATCCTTTCAACAACTTGAAATCCTGCCATTCCTCCATCAATAATCAGTTCATCACCCACCATAATGCCTGAAAAGCATTTAATTCTATTAAGGTTATGAATCATACAGAATTATCTTCTAATTGCATTTAAATTAACAAAGATAAATGATCAATTGAGCATCAAATTTACCACCTTCAGAGAACCCTTCATAGTTTGCTCGAACAGTGAATGGGCGTGAACCCTCAAATTTTTGAGCTGTAAATACCCAAACTGAACCTTCCTGAAGCCACAAGGAGAACAAAAAATACATTGCAATTCTCATTTAACAGTGTGATTATGAGAAGCCAACATAAGAAACGGCTCACTGTCATGTTTTTCCCTAATTTTCTATCAATGTGCCCAAAGTGAACACCATTCCTTTTCTCTAAGCATATTAAATAAATCCAAATTCATGCCTTTCCCAAATTAAAGCTAATTCAAATACTAAGTTCTACTCATTTATTGTTGATGCCCAAAAGGGAAAAAAACCTCAAAACTAAAATTGAAGGTTTTTAAATTAAAATGTAGATGCTAAACCTAAAAGAACAACTCAATTACCATAATTCCTAATTAAAGCAAAGCATGTTTTAATTGAGCTACTCAATTTATTCTTTTCCCAATCAACAACTACTAAAAAAATACCAAAGAGTAATTTACCATAATGACATTATAAAGCTCAGCAGTCTGGAAAGAAGCAAAAAGTAAAATACCTCTGCTTTAAGAGAGGAAGGAGATCCATGATCAACCACATGAATCTGACTACCTTCAGTATCAATCATCACTGAAACACAAAACCCCTTTTCCTCATTTAAGCTCTTAATTTTCCTAATAACATCTCTATGCCACTCTCTTGTGTTATGACACATATTAAGCCTAGCCACATTCATCCCTCCCTTAGCCAATCTCTCCAAATCCTCCCGTGAGCAACAAGACGGCCCTATGGTACACACCAGCTTCGTCTTCCCCATCCCTAAAAACCCTTTTTCTCTCAACTCATTCTCAGCCACAGAATCCAATCCCAAGTCCAAATTCACCTTATCAAAGCTCTTCAAGCCCTTAACACCTGCCTCTGCCACTGCTTTCACTCCAATCCAGCCCTTACTTCTCACTTTTCTTGCATTGCAAGAAACCCCAACAGCCCCCACAGCTTTTCCAAAAAAACCATTCTTTAAATCAAGAATTGGATGCTTTACAAAGATTTTCTGGTGGCAACTAAAGATTGAATCACTAGAAACTGCCATTACTGATAAAGGGGTTTACTTTTTTTTTTTTTTTTATCAAAAGATGTGATTTTGGGGATCAAGTTCAAGATTTAGATATCCAGCAACTGGGTTATGAGTAGGGTGGACTAGTTGGAATTATCGATGAATTTTAGGTTGTTTAGGATCGAAAACTCCGTTGAATCTGTGGGTTTTTTTGTCTTGTGAAAGTGGAGTTTCCAATGTTTCAAAAGAGGGTTTAGTTTTGTGTTAGGGGCAACTAACTTATAAAATTAAGAATTATAATTAAGAATCAATTAATTTCTACTTGTAGTATAAAATTAGGGTTTTATAATTTGGGTGGGTCCATCCATTACTTAATTGAAAGTTGGAGGGCAGGTACAGTTGCTTACCTGTCTGTATTCAGTTAAATTAAAAAAAAAAAAAAAAAAAAAAGGTTATTATCTGTCTGAAATGAGAGCGGTCAACTACCCTCTTGAAGGGAAAGTGGCAGTAGCAATAAGGGTACATTTCTATTTTTGGGTCAATTCAACTTTAAGAAAAAATCACATTGGATCTCTAATTTATTACTTTTATTATCTATTAAGCCCATTAATTTTTTTTTATAACAAATTTGACTCAAATTAAAATTTAAACTCCATACTCATAACTTTAAAAACGATTATAATATTATTAAATAATTGCCTTATTAATTAAATTTTAAATTTTTTCACATTGAAACTTTGTTATTATAAAAATATAATTCATAAGAAATTTAGTAATAATAGTATATAAATCATTAAAATTATATTACTTTCAAGAAATTACACTATTTAATAAAAAAAATTTAATAGTCTGAGACTATTTTTTTAAAACACTAACAGTTCATTTAATTTAAGAATTCTGTTTGATTTAAGGATTCATAATTCTAAAAATTAGTTTTAATTTTAAACTTAGTTAATCCTGAGCTTAATTAGAAAATTATTTATAGTAAACCTTATTTGGTACAAACATTTTAATACATAATATAAGCTAGGAAATTGAAAAATAAATTAAAAAATTAAGACTTTTTGAAAATAAAGTAAAAAATCAAAATTTTTTTAGGGATTAAAATTTCATGAATCAAGAGATTAGTAATCATATTGGAAATGACTTGCTAAAAATATAAGAGATTAAATTTTAGATAAAATTGATTTCATGAGTTAGTTAAATTTTTAGAATTATTAAGTCCAACTAACATTATATGTATCAAATATAATGTTATTTACTAATATTTTGGTTTAGTTAAGCAATTTTATAGAGTTGTAAAAGTTTATGATTAGTATAATTTTATTTTTAATAATTTTTATTGTGAAAAAATGTATTTTAACATTCTTAAATTATTATTATTAATAAGATTGAGAAAACATAATTAATAAAATGTAATAATGTCAAGCAAGCCTTAGAAGTTAGAATGGTTTTTTACTTCATTGAGTAGACACCAAAATGGAGCGGTTTCAAATGTACGGACTAATGAATGGAGAAAGCTGGTGGTGTTTTCAATGTTTTGTGTAACGTGGTCCCATTTTATAGTTTGTGCCTTTGTATTGTTTTTACATGTCAAAAAGAAAGTAATGACAATTATTTTAATTAACACTATGTAGAGTGATGTATACTCCTCGTAATTTGATGAAAGGTATTTAAAAAAATATGAATAATAAATAATGATAATAATAATAATTGCTATTATTTTAATTAATACTAGATAGAGTGATGTATATTGACTCCAGACTTCTTGCTAAGTACTTATTAAGTAGGGAAAAGTATAAAAAAAAAAAAAAAAAAATACTCTGTTATTTGACTCTTTTATATTTATGAATATGTAAAAAAAAAAAATTTGACAAAAAGAGGTATGTACTTCATGCCTTTAGCAATTTAAGGTCTTTACCGCTAATATTGTTAGTGAATACTAACATGATTCTTATATAGCATATGTGGATCTCACTTTTTAATTTTTTAATAATAAAATATTAAAAATTAATAATAAGGGTCCCACTTTTAATAATAATTAATATTAAAAATTAATTTTTATTAACAAAATTAATAAAAAATAAGAAAAAAAATTAATTTTTATTAAAAATAAAAATATTTAAAAAAATAAAATTAATTAAAATAAAAAATAAGAAAAAAGAAAATTTAGCAAAATCACCATTATCAATAGATTTCAATAGGCTATTTCTTGATATAGTTTAAATTACTATCTGCAATTTGAAGAATACAATTAAAATTCTCCACAATGTTTTTCTTAACAAATTACATTACTAAATTAAATTAGGTCACAATACAATCCAACCAATTTCATTGATCTGGGTTTGGAAAACAAAAGTAAATTAACAACACAGAGAAGCGAAATGACAGAGAAACCTCAACACCCAAATCATTTGCTTCACACATAAAACCCATCATTTTCCCTTTATTACCAAAACACCCATCTTCTTTCTCCACCTTCTCACAATCACCACAATCCATTGGAGGCGCATGATGAATGGCAGAGAAGCTGATGATGGCAACTCGAGATGGTGGATCTTAATCGCGACTTGCAGGCGCAATCTGGATGCACTGGTTCTATGCTGGCAATGACTGGACAGGGCTGGAGTAGCGCCGAACGTGGTCGGCTTCAAACACACCGTGGTCTGTGACTTTGGGCTCCTCTTTACGCGCGACGTGGGACCTAATTCATGACGTAATCACATATAAAGCCAAATAAAATTCATTAATTTGATAAAAATCAAACTCCAAAAATTGGTCAAATAGAGAGTTGAGCATCAAAACATACTCACATGGATATGTGATAATCCATGTGGGTAATTAGCAAAATTAGAAAGAAAAAAAAATAAGAAATTCAAAATATAAAACATAAAATTTCAAAAGAAAGTAGAAAATTTCCTCATGGCAAACTCCATATTTGCTTTTGGAGTTATTGTCGATCGTGACCCAACCATCAACAAGGCCAATTTTGGCCTAGCCAACAACTAAGTGCCGCCGTCGTGGACCCTCGCCTTCAATCGTTGCTGCTCCAATCTCAGTCAATCGTCATCAAAACCAGCCCATCGCGTTTAAATCT
>CATKHJ010043195.1:0-16876 GCA_949750685.1 Vernicia montana | reverse complement strand
TTAAGGTGGCGACTCCCAAAGTCAAATTTTCAGAAATCAAACAATCCGAACCCGAGGGTTCCATTCGTGAGACCAGACCCGAATGAGCATTTCGATCCCCCTCTAGCGGATCGGACCGGTGCTCGGGCGAGGCCTCACACCGGCATTCCATTTGAGAGTAGTGGAAGGGGGTGGACACCAGTCCATTCAGGGTCTGTTTTGAACTATATTGCTGCAACATTTGAGAGTCATAGTTGAAGAGATGAATTGAGAACCATAATAGGGAAAAGATAGGTCTTTTTCTTTGAGCCACATAGATGATCTAATAAGGATAATATTGAAAATCTTGTCACAAATGAAGCTTGTTGCACCATTGAATATTACATTATTCCATTCTAGTTAGATAAACTATAAGATGTCAAAAAATAGAGTACACCAAATCCTTTTTTGAAATTTCCCAGAAATAAGTGTGATTCCCATTGATTGAAAAGATCCATAAGAGTGAATGGGTAGCACCATATCAAACCCCACCAATTTATGAATTTATACTAAACAGGAGAAACAATTTTTCATTGTAGTAGTATATGGTTGGCAGATTCAGGTTCTTCTGAACACAACAGACATGAGCTCTCATTTTGGTTAAGGATACCTTTGCGAACAAGAGAGTCTTTTACATTTAATTTATCAAGAAGTGCAACCAAAACAAGAATTTCTAATTTGGGATGTGTTAGGTTGTTCCAAATCTTTTTTGATATAAGCAAGGTGTTATAGAGAGAGGTTTCCAAGCTATAGCAGAAAGATTTTATAGTGTACATTCCAAATAGAGAGAAGGACCTAATGATTTTGTCATTAACTTGAGCTTTAGGTGATTGTTGGAGTTATTGAGATTTTCCTGATTTTGTGGTGATATTTTGTTATATTCAAATGTTTAGTTACAAATGTATGGATGTTCTTAAAGTTAGGAAAATTTATGTCTTGTATTAGGTAGTGTAAGTTGATGAATATAAGGTTACTCTTTCCTTATAAAAGGAATACTACTCTGTTGTAAAAAGATGAAAAAAGAGAGAGTTGGAGGGAGGTTTTTGTAAGAAAATTATGTTGAAAAAGAAAAGAAAGAAAAAATGTTAGTATAAATGTTAAAAAAAATTTCTCTGTTTTCAATCTCTATTTTTCTTTCTTTATTTTATTTTGAATGTGTGTTTGTGAGTGAATATTTCTAATAAATGGTATCAAAACTTTAATGATCTTAGAGAGCCTATTTTTTTTGTCAAAAATAAAAAAATTGTTGTTTGATTTGCTAAAATGACGTTGAGAAATTTGTTTGAAAATTCAATGTTAAAAGTTTCAAGTTTTTGGTTGAAGAAGAAGTATAATCATTTCATCAAAGTTGTGAGTTTTCTTGAAACTTCAAAGTGAGTTTGATGTTAAAATTTCAGTCTTATTATTTCTAAGAGATGTAAGTGTTTGGTTGAGGTTGTCTTGTTAAGTTTATGAGTTAAAAATGATGTTTCTTTGCTGTCTCATTTGGTGATGCTCTGTTTTTCAAAAAAAAAAACGAAAGAAAATAATATTTTCTGTGAGTTGTCCTACAAGTTACATTTGTGGAAGGGACCTAAGTAAGTCCATAAAGTGCAAAACTTTGGTGAGAGGACCGGCATATCCAAGCAACATAGAGAGGAAGTAGCCAAGAAATATAAAGCTTTAACTTGCATCCATGTTACTGTTACTGAAACTATCTTCACAAGAATTATGCATTGTGAGACTGGAAAAGAAGCATGGGACAAGCTCAAGGAAGAGTTTCAAGGGAGTGAGAAGAACAAGCACATTAGAGTTCTTAATCTGAGAAGGAAATTTGAAAACTTGAAGATGAAGGAGTTAGAAACCATCAAAGATTATTCTGATAGACTAATGAAGACTGTTAATTAGATAAGGTTGCTAGGGAAAGAAATATTTGATAAAAGAGTTGAGGAGAAAGTTCTTGAGAGCCTACCAAAAACAATTGAAATAAAACTTTTTTCTTTAGAGGATTCCAAAGATCTCATGTAATACCTCGAATGTTCATGTATAGACTTCTCCCTTGCTATGTGAATGAATTATAAGTGTTCTTACATGTATATTGATGTATTAGATTGATTGGGATTAAGAGTTGGACTTGTAGGTTTGAAAATTTTTCAAGTGGTGTTGCAGGGCCAGAATTGCACCCACAACAAAAAAGTTACCACCGCGACAAGCTCATCGCGAGCGCGACCTTGGACGCGACAGTCACCGCAAACTCTTCTGCCCGATTTTGGCATTTTGGCTAAAAGAGAATTGCGAGCGTGACAAAGGGATGGCGACTGCGATATCAGTATGAATAGTCACGTGAACAGTGTCACGTTGTGACTGTTACATCCATATCACGATCACAATACGAGAATCGCGACCGCAACATTCATTTCGCGACCGTTACTGCGATCGGGGACAAAATCAGGAAGTCGACCTTATATAAGAATTTTAAGCCCTAAAACTCATTCCACCCGATTTTTCTAAGCTTTTAAACTCAAATTCTCTCAAATTTCTCTCAATCTAACTTCATTAATGATCAAGGAAGATCATTTATTGCATATTTAAGAGAATCTAAGGTTTAGGAAACCAATTCTTCTCTTCATTGATCAAGCATTTAAGTCAAGGTAAGTTAGGGTTTATTTATTTTCTTCTATTTTCTTTCAATGTCTTCTAATAGATGAAGGTTATGGTAAGATTAAGATGTATTAGCATGATTGGTAGAGTCAAGTTCATAGATTATATGATTAATTGCTATTTCTATGGTTGGGTATATGTAGTTCCTCCTAAAGATAGAAGAGATGATGATGATGGAGGATGTGACCACCACATTTGTTTGCTCTAGGGATTGATTTCAAGATTATTTTGGATTCTTCATTGTTAAGGTGAGTGATAATTATACTATTATTAATGTATTTGAATCTTAAGGCATAAATGCCTAATTCTTTCATGACCACCAAATGAATTTGTTGATAAATATTGTTTAAATTCCCTTTGCTATATTCTATCTTATTATTACATGAGCCAAAAAGGATAATTCTTTCTTAATATTGATTTGATACCATGATTATTGATTCTTTGATAATCTATGTTTATTGTTTACCATTGTACACCATTATATGAATATGAACCTAAAGCAGAATCCCTAATTTTGATGTGGGGGAAAACATCAGGCATTGTGCACAGTGTACTCCGGTGGATAGAGTAAAGTATCCATACCTAGCTAGGGAGGACTAGTTGCCTTAGCTGTAAGATCTAATCAATCCTACGTTGAGATGAAGTTATGCTCCAATAAGATGAGCCTCTAGTTTGATATTGATTTGATGAGTAAGTTTTATGCCTCAGTACTCGGTAATGCCTTTGAGCATAATACCATTTATATGGAGAACGTTAAGATATAGTTACGTGATACTCTTACTGTACTGATATATTCTGCTGTACATGATTTTTATTGTTATTAACCCAATCGATTAATATTATTGAAATGACTGGTTATTGATTCGAACCATTTAATTATTGATATTGAACCTATTTTTTATTGTCATTGAACCCAATAGTTTATTATTATTGAACCGATTGGTTATTGTTATTTGAATAAGCCATGAACTGTTATTGTAAACCAATCTTGAATCACCAAGCTTCACAGGTTATGGTAATATAATCATTATTCACTGCTTTATCTCATTAGTGATTCCATTTTTCAGGTGAGCTAAAGTTTATCGATTAAGTTTCCTAGGCATTCTTCTCCACCCTCGAAAACTCAAATGATTAATGTAAAAGCTCAATTCCTTATATTTATTTTGTATATAGGATGATGTATACATTTAGATGCTTCATGGTAAACATAATGACTGGTAAATTGTATTGGATGTTATTCTTTTGGGCTTTTAAGATATTAAACTATGTAAGATGATATTATATATATATATATATATATATATGAATGTTATTGAGGTATTTGGATGAGTATAGTTATCTGGTTTAGACCTTGGGAGATTGCATGTGATTGAATGATTGATATGTAAGGTTCCTACGGGTTTTCGATGGCCTTATACCTACCCATGCCCTAGGATCTTCGCGGCTCAAAAGTCGAGTCGTGACAAGTTTTGTATCAGAGCATAAATTAAAGTCTAGATTGGACTATAATAAGTTATGTGAATTGTATAGAATATGTAATACTATGAAGCATAGGAAACTTCATTGTTGTCAATTGAATTGAAGTCATCGTTTATGTGTAAATCTACATTATCCTTATGTGTTAAGAATTCTTATATGATTTTATATGTTATCGTATAGATGTCGCCAAGAAGAGGATGCCCTCCTCTTCGTAGGGGACCACTACATCCTGGAAAGAAAACAGCATCCGATGCTGCATCTATTCATGATGAACCACCGAGAAATAGAAGAAGAGTGCAACAAGAGGAAGATGATTATGTGCCACGTCCTCAAGTGGATCCTATTGAACTCTTGAGGCAAGAGATAAGGGAGTTGAGAGAGGAGAATCAAGCTTCAAGGGAAGCTCAACAAGCTCCTCCACCTCTTCCTAGAGAACCACCGGTACCTAGAGAGGCTAGAGTCTCTCTACCTCCATAAGCCCCTATATATGATAGAAGGGAGAGAAGATTAATTGATGAAGGTGGAGTCTCCATACAAGAATTTAAGAGACTTAAGCCTCCGAAATTCAAGGGTGAGGAAGGTGAAGAACCTCAAGAATTCCTTGACAAGATGGACAAGTTGGTCTGATGATTACCTTGTTTCGATGCAAGGGTAATTAAACTAGTGGGTCTCCAACTTGAGATGGATGCATGGGATTGGTATGGTAGGGATGTAGAGGAGAGGTTATATGGTGATAATCCTCCTATATGGGCTATTTTCAAGTAAGAGTTCATGGATTAATTTCTGACAGAAGGGGAAAGACAAAATAGGGCCTTACAGTTTGAGCAGTTGAGACAGAAGCCGAGGATGTATGTTTCAAAATATGCTAGAGAATTCAATCACCTTAGTAAATTTGCTCCCTACATAGTCCCTACTGAGGTTAGCCGAGTAGAGAGATTTAGGATGGGGTTGATAGCATCCTTATATAATGCTTTTCTCTCGGTAGATTTTCCATCTTTGGCCAAGTTGATAAATAAGGCCAAGTTAATGGAAGCAAGCACAAGACTGAGAGAGCGGCTAGAGCAAAAAATGACCAGAGGAATAAGAATAAGAATAAGGGGCAAGACAACCAAGACAGAGGAAAGGGAAACAGTACACTAATGCAAGCTACTGAGATTCAAGCTCCTTCTTCAGTGCAAAGCCAATCTAGAGGGGGAGGCCAAGGAAGAGGCCAAACCCGTAGCATTTATGTGACTTCTGCACTAGGAAATTTTAGTACCCAAGATCTTCACAGCAGGGATTCACTTTTCGCACTTGCCCTACCTGTGGAAAGAGTCATATGGGTGTTTGTAGGCTTACTTCGAGTGTATGCTTGGCTTGTTTCCAAATGGGCCATTACATTAAAGACTGTCCTCAAAGGAGAATACAGCATAGCACACCTGTAACCTTACAGCCTATAGTTCAGATGGCTAGATCAGAAGCACAGAGTTCATATGGTCGTGGAAAGGAAATAGGCCAATCATTTGGTACTCGACTCACTACTGAAGAGAAGAGAAAGGGAAGAGTATTTGCAATGAATTAGCAGGAAGCCAGAGAAGCCAACACTATTGTCACAGGTACTATTCCTATCCAAGGCATTCATGCACGGGTCTTGTTCGATTCTGGTGCCACACATTCATTTGTGTCACTGAGTTTTGCAAGAAAATTGGGAAAGAGTAGAGGGAAAATGAAAGTTCCTTTAGAAGTGTCTACACCTCTAGGGGAAGTTATAGATGTGCATTATAAGTACGCTGCATGCATGGTAGAAATCAATGGGAAAAAGCTCTCGAGTGACTTGGTTGAGTTGGAAGTATTGGAATTAGATGCAATACTTGGCATGGATTGGTTGTCTCAATACCATGCACATATTGATTGTCGAGAGAAGAGAATATATTTTAAAAAGGAAGGGGAAGATGCGTTTGTGTACCAAGGAGATAGAAGTGACATTCTTTCTAACTTTATATCTGCAATTAGGGAGAGAAGATTGTTGAGGAAAGGATGTAAGGGTTATTTGGCACATGTCGTGGACACACGGATTACTCCTACTGAGGTTCATCAAATACCGGTAGTTAGTGAGTTTTCGGATGTATTTCCTGATGAACTGCCTGAATTACCATCTGAAAGGGAAATTGAGTTCATTATTGAACTTCTTCCAAGTGCACAACTAGTGTCTATTCCTCCTTACCGTATAGCACCTACGAAATTGAAAGAGTTGAAAGCACAATTGCAAGATCTATTGGAGAAGAGGTTCATTAGACTAAGTAGTTTGCCATGGGGTACACCGGTCCTTTTTGTGAAGAAGAAGGACGGTTCCATGAGACTTTGCATCAACTATCGGCAGTTAAACATGCTAACAATCAAGAACAAGTATCCTTTATTAAGGATTGATGACTTGTTTGATCAGTTACAAAGGGCAAGTTATTTCTCCAAGATTGACCTTAGATCGGGCTATCATCAGCTTAAGATTAAGAATGAGGACATTTGCAAAACTGCCTTTAGAACAAGATATGGCCATTATGAGTTTACGGTATTTCCTTTCGGCTTAACCAATGCTCCTGCGGCCTTCATGGATCTAATGAATCGAGTGTTCAAGCCTTTCTTAGATAAATTTGTGATATTCTTCATTGATGATATCCTTATTTACTCCAAGAATAAAGAAGAGCATGAAGAACATTTAAGAATAGCATTACAGACCTTAAGAGAGCACCAATTGTATGCCAAACTGTCGAAGTGTGAGTTTTGGCTCGATCATGTATGCTTTTTAAGACATGTGGTAAGTAAGGATGGAATTAAAGTTGACCCAAAGAAGATTGAAGCAGTGTCAAGTTGGCCTAGACCGAAAAATGTGACAGAGGTCCGTAGTTTTCTTAGTTTAGCAGGTTATTACAGGAGATTTGTCAAAGATTTCTCCAAGATAGCTTCGCCAATGACCAAGTTAACTAGAAACAAGGTGAAGTTCATTTAGGATGATGACTGTGAAAATAGTTTTCAACATCTAAAAACATGTCTCACTACAGCTCCAGTGCTTGCATTACCAGAAAGAACAGATGGGTTTACAATTTACTATGATGCTACAAGAGTAAGATTGGGATGTGTACTCATACAACATGAAAAGGTGATCGCATATGCTTCGAGCTAGTTGAAGAAGCATGAGATGAACTACCCCACACATGACTTAGAAATGGCAGCAGTAATCTTTGCTCTTAAGATATGAAGGCATTACCTCTATGGTGAAAAGTGTGAAATCCACACCGATCACAAGAGTCTCCAGTATATCTTAAGAAAAAGAGATTTGAATTTAAGGAAAAGAAGATGGGTAGAGTTGCTAAAGGATTATGATTGTCAGATTCATTATCATCCGGGCAAAGCTAATGTAATTGTAGATGCTTTGAGTCAAAAATCTATGGGGAGCCTAGCTCACATTGCAGTCAGGAAGAAGCCACTGGTTAAAGAGTTGAAAGAATTATTCAACAAGGGGTTGAAATTGGAGATTTCTGAATCTCAAGTGCTTATGGCACACTTTCAAGTGAGACCCATGCTGATTGATGAGATAAAGGCAATGCAAGACAGTGATCCTACACTGGTTAAGTTGAAGAAAGAAGTGCAAGCAGTCCAAGTAACAAATTTTCAGTTGAAAGATAATGTATTGATGCATGTGAATCGGCTATGTGTATCGAATGTGGATGGACTTAGAGAAAGGGTAATGAAAGAAGCACATCAAGCTCCATATAATATTCATCCAGGTGCAACCAAGATGTACCATGACTTGAAAGATTGTTATTGGTGGCTTGGTATGAAGAATGATGTAGCTACTTTTGTGTCTTCTTGCTTGACATGTCAACAAGTCAAGTTTGAGCATAAAAAACCTTTAGGTCTTCTGCAAGAGATCTAATTGCCAGAATGGAAATGGGAGCGAATCACAATGGACTTCATAGTCGGATTACCAAGGACTTCAAGGGGTTATGATTCTGTTTGGGTGATTATGGATAGATTGACCGAGTCAGCCCATTTTCTAGAAGTTAAGACCACATACACTGCAGCTCAGTATGCTCAGTTGTACTTGGAAAAAATAGTGAGCTTACATGGAGTTCCAATATCGATCATCTCAGATAGAGGTACTCAATTCACATCTAGATTCTGGCATAAGTTGCAAGAAGCTTTGGGCACACAGTTGAATTTTAGCACTGCTTTTTACCCATAGATGGATGGATAATCCTAACGACCCATACAAACATTGGAAGATATGTTACGTATGTGTGTGTTTTATTTTGGTGGGAATTGGGACAAGTATATGCCGTTGATTAAATTTGCTTACAATAATAGTTACCATTCCACCATCGACATGCACCGTATGAAGCATTGTATGGTCGGAAGTGTAGATCACCAGTATATTGGATGGAAGTATGTGACAAACATGTGGAAGGACCAGATTTGATTAAAGAAACTTCAGAAAAAGTGCCAATTATTTGAGAAAGATTGAAGACGACCTTTAGCAGACAAAAGAGCTATGCGGATCCGAAGTGAAAGGATGTTAACTTTTCTATAGGGGATCATATCTTCTTAAAGATATCTCCTATGAAAGGTGTGATGAGGTTTGGAAAGAAAGGCAAACTTTCTCCAAGGTACATTGGGCCATTTGAGATATTGTAACGAATTGGCAATGTATCTTATAGGCTAGCTCTTCCATTGAGCTTAGTCCATGTACATCCAGTATTTCATGTATCGATATTAATGAAGTATGTACCGGATCCATCACATATTCTACAACCTCAAGCAATAGAAGTAAATGAAGACTTGGCTTATAATGAAGTTCCAGTTGCAATTATCGATCGTCAAGTGAAGAAGCTACAGAATAAATAAATTGTTATGGTAAAAGTGCAATGGAAAGATCATAATTTGGATGAGTGTACTTGGGAGAGTGACCAAGACATGCTACTCAAGTATCCTCACTTATTCTCTATGTAATTATGTATATGACATGTATATGTTAAATTTGAGGATGAATTTTCTATAAGGAGGAGAGAATGTAATACCCCGAATGTTCATGTATAGACTTCTTCCTTGCTATGTGAATGAATTATAAGTGTTCTTACATGTATATTAAGCTATTAGATTGATTGGGATTAAGAGTTGGACTTGTAGGTTTGAAAATTTTTCAAGTGGTGTTGCAGGGCCAGAATCGCGCCCACAATAAGGAAGTTGCGACCGCGACAAGCTCATCGTGAGCACGACCTTAGATGCGACCATCACCGCGAACTCTTCTGCATGATTTTGGCATTTTGGCTAAAAGAGAATTGCGAGCGACACAGAGGGATGGTGAGCGCGATATCAGCATGAACAGTCACGTGAACAGTGTCACGTTGCGACCGTTACAACCATATCATGATCGCAATATGAGAATCACGACCGCGACATGCATTTCGCGACCGCTATTGCCATCGAGGAAAAAATCGGGAAGTGAACCCTATATAAGGATTTTAAGCCCTAAAACTTATTCCACCCGATTTTTCTAAGCTTTTAAACCCAAATTCTCTTAAATTTCTCTCAATCTACCTTCATTAATGATCAAGGAAGATCATTTATTGCATATTTAAGAGGATCTAGGGTTAAGGAAACCAATTCCTCTCTTCATTGATCAACCATTTAAGTCAAGGTAAGTTAGGGTTTATTTTTTTTCTTCCATTTCCTTTCAATGTCTTCTAATAGATGAAGGTTATGGTAAGATTAAGATGTATTAGCATGATTGGTAGAGTCAAGTTCATAGATTATATGATTAATTGCTATTTCTATGGTTGGGTATATGTAGTTCCTCCTAGAGATAGAAGAGATGATGATGATGGAAGATGTGACCACCACATTTGTTTGCTCTAGGGATTGATTTCAAGATTATTTTGGATTCTTCATTGTTAAGGTGAGTGATAATTATACTATTATTAATGTGTTTGAATCTTAAGACATAAATGCCTAATTCTTTCATGACCATCAAACGAATTTGTTGATAAATATTGTTTGAATTCCCTTTGCTATATTCTATCTTATTATTACATGAGCCAAAAAGGATAATTCTTTCTTAATATTGATTTGATACTATGATTATTGATTCCTTGATAATCTATGTTTATTGTTTACCATTATACACCATTATATGATTATGAACCTAAAGCAAAATCCCTAATTCTGATGTGGGGGAAAACATCAGGCATTGTGCACAGTGTACTTCGGTGGATAGAGTAAAGTATCCATGCCTAGCTAGGGAGGACTAGTTGCCTTAGTCTTAAGATCTGATCAATCTTACGTAGAGATGAAGGTATGCTCCGATAAGATGAGTCTTTACTTCGATATTGATTTGATGAGTAAATTCTATGCCTCAGTTCTCGATAATGCCTTTGAGCATAATACCATTTATATGGAGAACATTAAGATATAGTTAAGTGATACTCTTACTATACTGATATATTTTGCTATACATGATTGTTATTGTTATTGACCCAATCAATTGATATTATTGAAACAATTGGTTATTGATTCGAACCATTTGATTATTGATATTCAACCTATTGTTTATTATCATTGAACCCAATCGTTTGTTATTTTTGAACCGATTGGTTATTGTTATTTGAATGAGCCATGAACTGTTATTGTAGACCAACCTTGAATCACCAAGCTTCACAGGTTATGGTAGTATACTCATTACTCACTGCTTTATCTCTTTAGTGATTCCATTTTTCAGGTGAGCTAAAGTTTATTGATTAAGTTTCCAAGGCATTCTTCTCCACCCTCGAAAACTCAAGTGATTAATGTAAAAGCTCAATTCCTTATATTTATTTTATATAGAGGATGATGTAAATATTTAGATGCTTAATGGTAAACATAATGAATGGTAAATTGTATTGGATGTTATTCTTTTGGGCCTTTAAGATATTAAACTATGTAAGGTGATATATATATATATATATATATATATATATATTATTGAAGTATTTGGATGAGTATATTTGTCTGATTTAGATCTTGGGAGATTGCATGTGATTGAATGATTGATATGTAAGGTTCCTACGGGTTTTCGGTGGCCTTATGCCTACCCATACCCTAGGATCGTCGCGGCTCGAAAGTCGGGTCGTGACATCTCAATAAGATTTCTTTGGCTCAGTTGGTTAATTCCCTTCAAACTTAAGGACAAAGAAGACTAATTAGACAAGAGCAAGGCACTGGAGGAGCTTTTGTAGTAAAGCAGAAATGAAAGGTTGCTGGAACCAATGAAGAAAATGAGGTATCTACTAGAAAAGAAAATAAAGATAGGAAGAAAACTCAACATAGAAGATATTTTGATAGAAGGAGGAGCTATCCACCTTATTCCATATGCAAGAAAAATAATCACTATGAAAGATTTTGTTGGTTCAAGCCAGGTGTTCAGTGTAGAGCCTGTAAAGAAATGGGGCATGTGGAAAAGGTTTGCAAAAATAAAGGGAAGCAATAAGCACAACCAGCTCAAGTTGTAGAGCCAACACATCGGATTGAGGAGAAGTTATTCGTAGCTAGCTACTATTCAATCAATAGTAGTATAACTTCATGGCTCATAGACAGCGAATGTTCCCACCATATGACTTCTGAGCTGAGTATTTTCAGAGACATTGATATGACGTACCAATAAAAAATGAGAATTGGGAATGGAATGTACCTGAAGGTGAAGGGATAAGGTACAGTTGCTGTCAATACTCCTCCAGGTATTAAGTATATTGTTGATGTACTTTATGTGCCTGCTATTGATTAAAATCTACTGAGTGTCGGTCAAATGCTTGAAAATAATTATTCTCTTATCTTCAAAGATAAGATGTGTTTGATCTTGGATCCTACTGGTTGTGAATTAATGCATGTGAACATGATAGACATAAGTTTTTCTTTAAAATGGAAAAGTTTAAATGCTTATGGATGTTCAGAAGATGTCTCCTCAATATGGCATAGGAGATTTGGGCACTTTAATTTCACATCATTAAAGATTAGCAATTAGTTTCTAATATGCCTGCTATATGTGGTGATGGGAATGTGTGTGAAGTCTGTCAATTTGGTAAGCAACATAGGTTGTCTTTTCCTGTTAGTGGTTCATAGAGAATTAGTAAGAAGCTCTAACTCATTCACTCGGATGTATGTGGGCCTATGCCTACACCTTCACTAAATGGAAGTAGATTCTTTATACTGTTTATTGATGATTTCTCTCAAATGTGTTGGGTATTTTTTATGAAGCACAAATCAAAAGTGTTTGAGGTGTTTCAAAGCTTTAAGGCTTTGGTTGAAAATCGATGCAATAGTAAAATTAAGGCTTTCAGGATTGACAATGGGGCTGAGTATAACTCTGGAAAATTTTAAAAAATTATGTGAGCAATATAGAATTCATCACCAGTTAACGATAATATACATTCCTCAACAGAATGGAGTGTGCTAGAGGAAGAATCAAACCATACTTGAGATGGCCAGATGTATGTTATTTTAAAAGAAGCTACCCAAGAGCTTTTGGGCAAAGGCTGTTAATGTTGCAGTCTATCTTCAAAACAAGCTGCCAACAAAATCACTGAAGAAGAAAACTCCTCACGAGTGTCGATTTGGAATGAAGCCTTCAATGGATCACTTAAAAGTGTTTGGGTGCATATGCTATGCGCACATACTAGAGATTAAAACGGATAAATTAGATAAAAGAGCTAATGCAGGCATTTTTATGGGATATAGCAAAAAGACAAAGGGTTATAGGATCATGAATTTGCAAACAAAAAAGATAGTGATTGGCAGGGATGTGAAATTTAATAAGGATGCTTATTGAGATTGGGAAAAATCTCAAATTTAGTCACCGGTTAACAAGAAAATTGAGGAAGAAACTCCCCAAGAGTAAGATACAACTGCTATAAGGCCATTAAATAGTAATGAATCATATTCAAACACCGAAGATGCAGTAATAGGTATAAGGCTGCTTGTTGATATTTATGAGAGATATAACTTAGCTATAATGGAGCCTTCTAATTTTCAAGAAGCAGTAAAAAAGGAAGAGTGGAGAAGAGCTATGCAAGAAGAGATGGCTATGATTCACAAAAATGATACTTGGATAATAGGTGTTAAGTGGATTTTCAAAGCTAAACTGAATCCTAATTGCTCAATCAATAAATATAAAGTCAGGCTTGTTGTGAAAGGATATGCTCAACAATATGAGGTTGATTTCTTTGACACTTTTGCTCTGGTGGCCAGGTTTGATACTATCAGGCTATTATTTGCTTTAGTAGCAAAAAATGGTTAGGAAATATATCAACTGGATGTTCGATCATCTTTTCTAAATGGCTATTTGGAGGAGGAAATTTTTGTGGAGCAACCAGAAGGTTTTAAGGTTGAAGGTGAAGAGGATAAGGTTTACATGCTGAAGAAGGCTTTGTATGGCCTTAAACATGCTCCAAGAGCTTGAAACAGCAAAATTGATAATTATTTAATCAATTTGGAGTTTTAAAAAAGTATCAATAAGGCTACCTTATATGTGAGAAAGGTTGATGTTGATCTTATAGTTATTTCTTTGTATGTTGATGATCTCTTGATCATTGGAAGCAATTGTAAGCTGGTGAATAAATTTAAAAAGGAAATGCAGAAAGTTTTTTAGATGAAAAATTTAGGCAAGATGTCCTATTTTCTAGGAATGTAGGTTTTTCAATATGAAAAAGGGATCTTTGTATGTCAAGAAAAGTATACAAATGGGATTTTGAAGAAAGTACTCTTTTGATGCAAAATAAAAAATTGTGCAAAGATGATGGGGCAATCAAAGTAGATGGAGTTATATATATAAAAGCCTAATTGGTTGCTTGTTGTATTTAACAACAACCAAACTAGATATTCTATATGCTACAAGTTTGTTGTCAAGGTTCATGCAAAATCCTAGTGATTTGCACTTTAAGGCAACCAAACGTGTGTTAAGGTATCTAAAAGGGACTAAAGATATGGGTATCTGATTCAGAAAATTAAGAAATTTGAAGCTAATTGAGTATACCGATAGTGACTGGGGTGGCTTTTGAGATGATATGAGAAGTACATTTGGGTATGTATTTGCTATTGGTTCAGGTTTTTGTTGCTAAAATTCAAAAAAGTAAGAGATAGTAGCTCAATCAACTGCATAAACAGAGTATATTGTTGCTGTAGTTGCTGTTAATCAAACAATATGGACAAGCAAGATTTTGGCTGCTTTGAGATACAAGCAAGAAAGAGCAACTTTAATCATGTGTAACAATAAGTCAACTGTAGCTATGTCCAAGAATCCAGTATTTCATGGGAAAACAAAGCACATAAAGATCAAATATCACTTCATTAGAAAAGTTGAGAAAGAAATAGAAGTGGAGTTGGTTCATTGCAACTCTGAATAATAGGTTGCTAATATAATACAAAAGCCTTGCCCAAAGCAAGGTTTGAAACACTAAGAAATCTTCTTGGTGTTTCTAGCAAAAATGCCAAGGAAGAGTGTTAAGGGTTGTGACATTTTTGTTGTCACATTAATTAGCTTTCTTATTTTGATATTTTGGTTGATGTATTTTATTTAAGATATAGCAGCATATTTTAAGGGATGTGTTTTTGAATATTGTATTTAGCTAGTGATAAAGCTTAAAATTAGGAGTCAAAATTACTTTAGTTTTGGAGTTGTTATTGACTCCTTGAAAATGCTGTATTTTATACTTATATATATTCTGGAAATGAAAGAATGGTGATGCTTTGTTTTTCCACCTCTATAACAGAGAACAAAACAGGCTCCTTTCTTTTGTGTAAAAAACTAACAACATCTAGTATGAGAAATCAGGAAATTAACAAATTCAAACACTCCCATTAAACATAGTGGTCGAGACTGGACATCCAATATAGACCTGCTTTGATATTGTTAATGTCAACAATCTCACCTAACTTCCAACCAATCTCACCTAGCTTCCAACTCTCTTGTGGACTTCAGGAACCACCTCCATGTGCACAGTCAACAACCTCAATTCCCCCTTCAATCAAGGCTCCATTAATGTATTTTTATCTTTATAAACACCAAAAATTGAGGAAAAAAAATAGAAAGAGAGAGCTTGTGAGCTCTAAAAGAAAAAGAGAGAATTCCTACAAGTGAGTGAAATTCCTTGGAGATGAAATTATGTGATTTCCTCACTTTGTGAGTGAGTGATTTTGTATTCTCATTATTTGATATAGTGGATATTTTTTGGAATTTGTCCCGTGGTTTTTTCCTCAAGATTTGAGAGGATTTTTCACGTAAAATATTGGTGTTACCTTATTATTATTATTACTTCTCATTTACCAGACTGAGGGATTGGAGCTGCGCACGACTTGTTGGGAATTGAACCCTGTAAAATTCAACAAACACATATCAACAAACTCACCTAACTTCCAACCAATCTCACCTAGCTTCCAACTCTCTTGTGGACTTCAGGAACCACCTTCATGTGCACAGCCAATAACCTCAATCCCCCCTTCAATCAAGGCTCCATTAATATACTTTTATCTCTATAAATACCATCATGTACTTCCATTGTAAATATAGAAAAGATATATAAATATAAAATTCTTTCTCTTCCTGCCTTTGTTATTAAAGTTATAATATGGTATCAGAGCCTAAAAGCTCATGCATCTCAATTGAAATCAAAATATAAGAAATCCAGCCCCTGTGTCATCTTTTTTTTTAGTCTCAAAGCATTCTGTGATTTTTTTATTTACATGCACACATCAAATTTTTTTTCTAACCACACCATTACAAAGCCTTAATCTCCAGAAGAATTTCAAGACCAACCTCACCGGAAACTGAAGTCACACGCGCCTTCACGTGCCTCCTAAAGTTACTGAGACTGAATCCACTCGCCACACGCGCGATCCAAAGGAAAAAAGACAACCACGTCAACGCCATGTGTCCCAATCATATCGTGCCATGTGTCGAAAAGCCAGTTACTCTAGGGCCTACTTCTGACATGTCACCTACACGTGTCCCAGTCATATTGTGCCATGTGTTCTAGTCATATCAAGCCATATGTTGTCACATCAGCTACTCACAGACCCGTTCGGACTTGACCCGATCCGCGAGCTTTTTTTCAACCCGGTTGGCGCTATGGCCAACCCTCTGAATCAAACCAGTTCAGTAAGTACTTATAGACCTAACTCATCTGTAAGTACTTATAAACCTACTCGCTTTATCACCATCACTGCTGCTGTTGTTGAGGAATCTTTTGCTACTACCTCTCCCACATTCACTTTACAGGACATTCAGACCATTCTCTAACAAATACAGACTCCTTCTGGTGTATCTTCTTCATCTATCCTCTCTGTTACCCCAGGTACAACTTCTTCATGATTTTTTAATTCTGCATGTTGCAATCACATGATATCTAATCAGTCCTTATTTTCTTCTATGTCTGTACCTACCTCTCCACCTATTGTTCATACTGCTGACAACTCTGTTCTATTTGTTCCTAAAATTGGTACTGTTTCCACATCTAATATGTCTTTGTCTAATACCTTCTTTGTTCCTAAACTATCATTAAATCTTATTTTTGTTGGTCAACTATGAGAACTTGGTTTTGACTTACATTTCTAGAGTAATGATTGTACTGTACAGGATCCACGGACGAAGAAAATCCTTGGGACAGGGCATAAAGTGGGTCGACTGTTTGAGCTCAAATCTCTTCATTTACTGTCTAATAATGTTGCTGCAATTGTATCTTCT
>CATKHJ010043132.1:0-14518 GCA_949750685.1 Vernicia montana | reverse complement strand
ATTCTGGCATGAAGGAAGCCTCGGCTTAGGGCGAGTCGGCTTAAGGGATTTTGAAAATTGGAGAGCCTCAGCCTATGGCAAGTCTGCTCGAGACGTTCTAAAAAGATTCTGGTATGAGGGGAGCCTTGGCTTATGACGAGTCAGCTCGAGAGATTTCAATCGGGTGACGGTTTAACTGGATTTTATTGATAAGGAAAGACGCTCCCGGTGTCTTTGGGAGATTTTGCATTAGTAAAATAACTGCTTGTCTCTTGGGTGAAAGATGGTTACCACAGTCAGAACGGGTAAAAGATCATTACCATGGTTAGGGTCGGGTGAAGGAAAGCTGCTTTGCTTGGAAGTATAGTTGCGAAAAGGTGTCGCGGTCAAATTTGAGAAGGTACTGGTTAATTTTGAAAAGATGGCGGTCAGCTTCGAAGGGGTACTGGTCAATTCTGAAAAGATGTCGGCCAGTTTCGAGGAGATACTGCTCAATTTCGGAGAGATATCGATCAGCTTCGAGGAGGTACTGGTCAATTCCAGAGAGATATCGGTTAGCTTCGAAGAGGTATTGGTCAATTCTGGAAGATGTCGGTCAGTTTCGAGGAGGTATTGGTCAATTCTGAAAGATGTCGGTCAACTTCGATGAGGTACTGGTCAATTCTTTGGCTTATGCATGATGGTGTGTGACTGCAAATGATTGCATATGCATGGATGTTTGTGCATAGATGATGCATGTTTATGTATGCATGTTTTGGGATTCATGGACCTTTTGTTTGACTTCTATGCTACGAATGATCTGTGATGATGCATCTAACAGATGAATGTATAGATGCAATAGGGTGGATTCACGAGTTTGCTTTGTATATGATATGAATGCAATTTGCATGCAATGTCAACTCCTAAATGTGATCTTGAAACAAAGTGACTTGAAGGTTGCAAAATGATTCTTTGGTGGGTTCCTAAAGCTATCTTAAGAAGGTTTGACAAATCTGTGATATTTTTTAGTTATAATCATGACAGGTAATCTAGACCTCAAGTAGAAATGTGTTTATGCAAACTTAATACCTTGAACCAATGATTGGTTATCTGAAAATGTGATTTTTGAAAGATGGAAAAAGGAACCAGCTTGATGTCTAGGTGAGTGTTTAGACATTTCTGGGTGAGGAGGATAGGAAAGGGAGCCTCGACCTATGGCGAGTCGGCTCGAGAGATTTGAAAAAGATTCTGATAAAGGAAGAGCCTCAACCTATGGCGAGCCAACTCGAGAGATAAGATTTAATCGATCGGGTGAACCCTCTTGACTTGGCTGATCAGGTGAAGGATCCTTTGGCTTGACTGATCGGGTGGAGGACCCTTTGGCTTGGCTAATTGGGTGGAGGACCCTTTGGCTTCGTTGATCGGGTGGATGACCCTTTGGCTTTGTTGATCCGATGGAGGACCTTTTGGCTTGGCTGATCCGGTGAAGAACCCTTCGACTTGGCTGATCCGGTGGAGGACCCTTCGCCTTGGCTGATCGAGTAGAGGAACCTTTGCCTTAGCTGATCGGGTGGAGAACCCTTTGACTCTGCTGATCCTGTGGAGGACCCTTAGTTAAGAGATTTGGTTGATTCTGATTTAAGGGGATTGACCTATCTGTTAGGCGACCTAGGTCTTGGGCTTAGGAGATTGGACTCTCTTTGTACAGTGAGGGGGATATGCTTTGATTTCAGTATACGGTAGGACCTTTCGGGTGGCTTGGTTTCATTAAGGAGCTGGGGCTTTAGAAATGAGAAGTAAACTTTCCACAAATGGCTTGGGCGATGTGGATTCTGCGAGAGGTTTGGTCAATTCTGGTTCTGCCAGGTAGCTTGAGCTTTGTCGTTTTGTTAGAATAATTTCTGGAAAGGAAAGAATGTATTATCTGGACTAGGAAGGCTCTTGGGGATGGTGATTTTAGGATTCAATAAGATTGGCATAGAGGTCGGAATGGACTTTTTAGGAATGAAGGGGAGCCAAATGGTTTGGATCTTTTGGTGACTTGAGCACTTTGATAGGAGGACACGACTTAGAGATCATGCCCCTGATAAGGGATGACAGACTGACCGAAGGTGACTCGAAAGAATGTGAATGACTTTGATGGTTGTGCCCCTAATGAGAGACATTGGCAACTTTACTTTGGATGATTTAACTCTGAAATCTTTCTTCATCTTTTGTGATTTTTCTACAAAAGAAAGGATTGACATAAAGGAAGATGACTCTGAGGAGGGTAAAGTTGTTTGACTTCTTTAGGAAGAAAAAACGAATATTTGAAGGAGGGTGAGTTATTTGGACTGACTTGATAGACTCGAACTTTAGACATACTTGATCGAGATGAAACAGACTACCCATGAATATGAAAATGGATTTTGACATGACTTAGAATAGAATTTGAATGACACATTTTTTCTTTTTAACTCTAACTTCTGCCTGAGTCGCCCTTTCAAGTTTTCGACTTGACGAGCTTGCTCTAATTTCTGCCTAAACCGCCCTTTCAGGTTTTCAGCTTAGCGAGCATTTGTTTTTTTTTAGTCAAAAAGAATCAAGTGAATGATACATTAGGCACAGAGGAAATGAAAATGAGATGCTTTGTCATGAGAAGCAAAAATGCATTATACTATGATTTGGACAGCACTCGAGTCGGGCTGCCTACGTATCCCTTACATCATTTTTGTATCGTTTTTTTTATAGGGAGAATCAGGTCCACGTAGTTCTAATTGCAGTGCTTTGAAGATATAAGAAACTAACTATAGACACTATATTCAGACAAAGTATCTCTTAGTTGATCTAGGTTGCAAGGATTGGAGAACTGATTTCGATCCATGTCCATGAGGATGGCACCTACGCTGGATAGGATCTTTTTTGAGTATGTAAGGCCCAGCACAGCTTGGTATGAAATTTCCTCTTGGGTCATGCAAGGAGCTCAAATGACTTTTCAGGATAATATTCCCTTCTTGCAAATCTTTATTTCTCACCTTTTGTTTAAGTGTCTGGCTAGCTTCTGTTGATAACCTTGAATCTTGTACAAAGCATCCATTCTCTTTTCGTCGGTGGCATTCAGCTGGTCATGGTACCATTAATCCATTCTGTTTCGCTTAGCTGGCTTTCTCTCATCACCCTAACAGAGCGAATTTTCATTTCAATGGGGAGGACAACCTACATTATGTAGACAAAAGGATATGAGGTTGCCCCCGTAGGAGTGTGGATGTTGGTTCTGTATAAGGAGGTAGGTAGATGCTCATGCCAGTCTCTGTGCTTCACAATGGTCTTCTGTAGAATAGTCTTAAGAGTCTTATTGGCAGCCTCAACTGCTCCATTAGTCTGTGGCCGGTAGGAAGAGGAGCGGTGATGCTGGATTCCTTCTTTTTTGGAGCAGTCGGACTACTTCCTTCTGAAAATGGGAACCGTTATCAGTGATTATCTCGAAGGGGGTTCCGAACCAATAAAGGATATTAGTTCGGATGAAATGGGCCACCTTTTTAGAATTCAGGACTTGATATGGTGCTGCTTCAATTCATTTTGTGAAATAGTCTACAACTACTATAATGTACTTATGACTACTGGAGGACTTTGGGGAGATTCTTCCGATGATGTTTATGCCCAAGTGGCAAAAGGCCATGGTGTCACTATGGGATTCAGCGGCACAGGAGGCCGATATGTTGCCCCGACATTCTTCAGATCAAAAGGCATGACCTGATAACAGTAAGTGCCTCATTCTGTTATGAAATATGTATTTTCCTTGTCGGGAGGGTATACTTGGACTTGATTGTAGCCCGCATAAAGGTCGGTCAAGGAGACCACTGATGCACCCGCCATACGGTCTACTAAATAAGTCAATGTGAGGCAAAGGAAAGTCATCCTTCGGGCAAGCCTTGTTGAGATCCCTGTAGTCAATACATACATAGAATTTTTCGTCTTTCTTGGGGATAGGCACTATGTTGGCTATCTATGAAGGGTAAGTGATCGTTTTGATGAACTGGTTATCGAACAGCTTGGTTACCTCTTCTTTGATCTTCAAAGATTATTCTGCCTTCATTCTGTGCAGTTTTTGCTTAACAAGCTTCATGTGTTCATAGATCAGGATCTTGTGAACTGTGATGCTTGGATCTACCCCCACCATATCCTTGGGTTCCCATGCAAAACAATCCAAGAACTGATGAACTTTTTCAATCAATACCTGTGTATCATAATATGCAGATATAATGCATGTGATTTTAGATTTTTTCCTCTGTGCCATAATTAATTCTTTTTGCCTTTTTCATTTTTTTTTTTTTTTTTTTGTGTATCATTCAAGTTGGATTAAAAAGAAAACACATGAGATATAAGATGAAAAATTCAAACCTTTCATTATGAGTAGTGCCGAAATTTGAAGACAACTAAGAAGGTCAATTATAGACTCAAAGGAAAAGTAAGAGTCAGCAGATTCTGACTCTTAGTTGATTACAGACCCAAAAGGAGAGAAACGCATGACCACTCTGACTCTGACTTTGGACAATTAGAGACTCGAAAGGAGAGAAAGAAGCATAAAACTCAACAGTCTCTGACCTTGAATCAAAAGGAAAGAAAGAAGCACAAGACTCGACAAACTCGAATTTTTACTCAAAATTGACTAGACTCAATTTGATTGTAGAACTCGAACAAGAGCACGTCAGCTAGACCAATGTTCTCCTCAAAGTGTTGGTCACTAGGTAGGTCAAATGAATATAGTAAGGTGTGTCCTTGCTCAAATTTTGAAATTGAGGGAGTGTTTGGATTGGATGTCAAAAGGTTTTGGGCTTAAGGTGATGGATAAAGGGTGCTCATTGGGCCAAAAGTATTGGAATTTGAGGATCAGTTTCTGGATTGGAGGCCAAAAGGTTTTGGGCTTAAGGTGATGGATAAAGGGTGCTCATTGGGCCAAAGGTATTGCGCTTTGAGGATAAATTTTTTGGATTGGAGGCCAAAAAAATTTAGGCTTAAAGATGATGGTGGGCCAAATGTTTTAGGCTTAAAAGAGGTGAGGTGCCAAAAATTTTTGAGCTCAAAGTGATAGTGGGCCAAATGTCTTGGGCTTAAGGTGTTTGAATAAATGGTGCTTATTGGGCCAAAGGTATTGGGTTTTGAAGATCAGTTTTTTGGATTGGAGGCCAAAAAATTTTGGGCTTAAAAATGATGGTGGGCTAAATGTCTTGGGCTTAAAAGAGGTAACAGGCCAAAAGCCTTAGGGCCAAGAATGTTTGAGGTTCGGATGAATGTTGATTCTTGACTTGGTTCAAGGTATGTCCTAAACTCGATGCTTGTATGCATGATTATGTCATGATGCATGCCAAAAAGGTTTCATTGGTATATGCACAAGCTCTTTATTATGGTTTACGGAACCTAAGGTTAGAGGCAAAGGCAACTATATGCACAAGGGTGAAGGGTAGCTTGGTTTAAGGGTCCCCATCCCACAAGAGCATCAATATACCTAACCACATGTGAGTCAAAGAGACTCGCGTGGGTCCAACAATACGAATTGCTCGTTACACCACCGAAATGATCGGGGATTCGTCGCGGTGTGGAATGCTTTCGCTATCTCCCAACATATTCAAAGAGAGTTGTCGAGCCAATGCTACTCGCCATCTAAAAGTTTTCCTAAATCTAGAATTAGGCAAGGAGCCTTTATTATGCAAAGTAATACATGAAAGTCGAATTAAATTTAAATGTCAAATGAAAATTATCTTGGAAAAATTCCTAACCAAATAATAATCCTCTTATTTTAGCTTTCTTTTTATTGAAAAGGATGGCAACTACTCCCCAGTGGAGTCGCCAACTGTAAGGCCTCGCCCGAACGCCCCTCCCCTCGCTCGGGAATGTGAATGCCTTAAGGAAAGGCGAGAGTGATTTTTAAGGGAAGTTTAGGTATGAATTTCGATGCTCACGATTAGAAGTGGCTATCGCTTCAAAAAATTTATTTGATTTTTGAAAAGGTTCGAGAGCCGCCACCCTAATTTATTCAAATGAAAAAATTAAGGAAAAATCCGATTTAACTCCAATTTATTAATCTTTGATTAATTTACCTAAGGATAAAGTCACCAGCCCTCGAACCAGGTTGAGCTCGGATACTAGGTTTTTTGTTTTTAAATAATCTTAATTTGACTTTTAAATTTAATTTGACTTGAAAAATAATTTCATGAATGACAAGTATTAATGACAATTTATAATGCATGAGCATGGCATAATTATGGGACAAATGAAAAAATAAAGAGCAAGTATTTAAAGAGCGAGTATTTAAACAATTACAAGTAAATGAGAGTATTTCCTCTAGCCCTTATGGGTACTAGGGAAATCACAAGAACGCTCATTTACTCCAAAATAATAACTAATAACATTAATTAAAATTTACATTTACAATGGATTGACATTGAAAATAAAAAGGGGACGGGGATTGGTTAGGATTTGGATTTGAGGCTTGGATTCAGATTCCAAGCGTGCCTACGTACCCCACTGAATGGGATCAAAACCCATGTAGTTTATTCCACTATAAGGTGAAGGGGTTTATGGATTGGTCAGATTGATTTGATTTGATTTGGGATGATTTTGGAGTTGATGAGAGAAGATGATGTACCTTCTCTTTGGGGAGATTTTGAGTGGGCGGAGTAATTTACCGGACAGAAGTACTGTTTTATCGGTTTTGGTTTTGAAAATGAATTAATTTGGTGACTTGATTGCTTAATTACCCAACTTTAATTAATTAAAAGGATTAATTAATTAAAGTGATTAATTAATCAAGTTGAGTGAAAAATAATTGAAAATTTAATTAATTAATTAAAATTAATTTTTAATTAATTAATTAATTGAAAGTGGGTGAAAACTAATTAAAAATTTAATTAATTAATTAAAATTAATTTTTAATTAATTAACTAATTGAGATTAAAACTAATTGAAAAATTAATCTATTAATTAATTATAATTGATTTTTAATTAATTAACTAATTGATAAGTGAGAAAACTAATTAGAGAGAGGAAGCAAGTGGATAGCAATCACAAATGCTTGAGGTGTGTTTTGAAGTGAAATGGAAAGGGTATTTATAGGTGAAGTGAAGATGAGGTTAGTTTAGGAAGAGAAAATGTGAAAAGACCAAAAGGATGAGACAAAAAGGGCTAAAATGAGGGGTAAAAACGAAATTTCCAGAGCAGGAAAAGGGCAAAAGGGTAATTTTGGGCTGCAGATACGGCACGCCACTCGAGGCGCCGCCGGCCAGTCTGGCTGCGTAAATTTGCTCCCTGGCAGCGTTGCCAGGCCTTCCGGCGGCACGCTGATGTGTCGACTTGGCTGAGTCTGTTCTGAATTTTTGAAATATCTGGGTCAGTTTTCGAGACATTCGGATCAGTTTTTGGATCTTTCGGATCAGTTTTCTGGATATTCTGAAGTCTGAAAAATTACCGGTCAGTGTTGATGAATCTAAAATTAATTATCGGACCTATTGACAGTCAGTTTTGGTGAAAATTCGATCAGTTTTGGA
Source organism: Vernicia montana (assembly GCA_949750685.1). Taxonomy (NCBI): domain Eukaryota; kingdom Viridiplantae; phylum Streptophyta; class Magnoliopsida; order Malpighiales; family Euphorbiaceae; genus Vernicia; species Vernicia montana. The sequence continues at coordinate 7,037 of CATKHJ010043132.1, read as the reverse complement.
AAGGTACTATTTGGTACAAAAACTCTGGTCGAGGTCAGAAAAGTGTCAGTCTCCTTGTAATATTATGCATGAAAATTTATTTTTTCGAGGGAGAGCTACCCCCTTGACCCCTGCCCGCTAATTGGCTAGCGGGACCGCCGTACCGACTCTGCGTAGCGCACAAAATTTAGCAGGTGTCAAGTTGCAGCAGCATCTTAAGAGTGTAAAATTGAGGGTTCACACATGGGTACAAAAAGATATATAATGTGAAAACATTACTTTTACTGTGACTCATGCGGACCTTGGAATTTTCAGTTCAAAAATGTCATTCTTCTAAACTGAAATCAGTTTTGATGTGTAGGGAAGAAAAACAACAGTGGAATTGGAGGTAAGATGAAAATATATTATCTGATTTGAAAAGAAAAAAAATTGACTTGTTGGACGAAAAAATACATAACGCAAATGATTGATAAACTGGAGGGAAAAAAATTGATGGATAAGTAAAAAGTTATAATTGATTTAAAAAAAAGGATCACAATTTTGAATAAGAAGGCTAATTATGGTTTATGTATTAGGACCAACTTTATATAAGCATCTATTTTATGTTGTAATATATAGTAATGTGGAGGACTTTGACACTTATCTTTATCCAATATTCAACCTATATTTATTAATGAAAAATTATGGTGAAAAATTAACATAAGACATAGAATTACTTTTCTGAGTCCAAAATTACAGCAATCAATTTATTAGAAATTTATAGTCCATTGAACCATTCAAATAACACAGTTACACAAACTAACCTTTTGGGCAATAGTATCATCCATATTAACAAAGTACTGCCTGAATTTCAAAAACCCAAAAAACAAATCACTGTAATTGTACAAAGCAAGAACAACCATTGATAAAAATCCCAAACCAAATAAATAAACACCAAAATTTATTTTTACTTGACTACTAAATAAGCAGGATATTAGGATACATCTGCCAAACAGAATACAAAATTAGTGAACATAAACTGTTTGGATGCCTAGAAAGGTAAGGAAAAATCAGGTGTTTATTAACAAAATTAAGAAAATTGGAGAATGCAGATAGTTTTTGAAACTATGAATTAGAGTTTGGATTGAACGAATCAAAGGAAAAATTTCTAAACAAAAGGGTAACAACAAACAAATGTGAAGATATAGAAAGAAAACAGTATCAAGATAAGAGAAACCAGCACAAGCACAAATTTGAGGAAAAGAGCATTGAAACTTAAAGAAGACAACATTTGAAGCTCCCAATCCACCTGCTAGCTCCAAATTTGGACCCTTTTGTTGACCAATCCAAACATAAAAATCAGCTACTAAACTAACATAACATAACATAACTTAATCAAAACCAAAATTATTCTCCAGTTGCTATCAAATCACAAATTTGTTTACCATCACCCACTAACTATTATCTTCTTTGAAAAAGTTCAATGATTAGCCAAAAATAATTCAATAAACTAAACTGATGTGTTTTAAACTACTATAAGAAATAATCTTTTTTTTTTTTTTTTTTTTTGAAAATGATCATCTAACTGAAAATTAAACTAAAAGAACAAAATTTGTAGACAACATTTTGAACAAAAAAAAAAAAAAAAAGAGTACCCATCACTCGATAATAGGATTCCAATTAAAAAAATAAATAAATAAATCGAAAAAGAAATATTACAATTCATACCCCCATTTTTGTCTTCAACAGGATGCTCATCATCGATGTGACAATAGAGTCCGACAACGTTGAAATCCTCAGCGCAAAACAGACACAAAAACTCGATTTTCAAATCCTCGTCTACATTAGTTTCCTCGTATAGATCTACAACCAACAAACAATAAATAAATTTCCAAAAGAGGACAATCAAGACAAAAGGGCATCAGAAACTGAACCAGATCGAGATTAGTAGCATCTAGAGGAAGTCGAGAGGCAAGAGCTCCACAAATTAGAAGCCATTTTGATTCTTCAATCATAAGATTTTACACAATAAAACACAATTGTTTTACTACAATTAAATTGCAATACATAAATGTATAGATATAGAGAGAGCAACAAACCTGGATTGTAGATTCAGAGGAGAGAGCTAAAACATACCCGAAGAAATATTCAAAAAAAAAAAAAAAAAAGAACACAACCAAGGAAGCTCCAACGATATTCCAAACCACAACCCATAAATCAAAATCTAAGTGGCTAAGGAAACAAAAACGGCAACATGCAGAAGAAAAACGACAGAGAAGAGGCATCTGGAAGGAGAGAGAAATTTGAGAAGCGGTTGAAGAGAGACAAAGCAAAACAAAAGAGAATTAGGGCTAGCAACACGCGATAAGTGAATAAACCAAAGCACCCTAGTACACGACGCCGTTCTGCATAGAGGAAGCAGAGCAGCAGAAGGATAAAACGGGAATTGCACATCAAACATAACAGAGCGACACCGTTTTGAATGAGGAAGCGGGGTGGGCCAGAGGCAAAACAAACAATGCACACGCACTGGATAAATGTAACGGCATTGTTTTTTAAAGATGCGCAGAGCGAGTAAGGGCAAAAAAGACAATCCATGCCAACTAAGAAGAAAACGGCGCCGTTTCAGAGATAGATTAATGGGCATCCAAGGTCAATCAAGACATTTCAAGCCCACCAAATCAATTAAAAGTATACTATTCATCTACAGTGCTTTTAGCTGACCTCTTTTAATGTTTTTATATTAATATTATGTTACATATATGGATGGCTCTTCTTTTTTCATAAACTCTTTCCATCCAACTTAATATTTAAACTCAAAACTTCTTAATTTTAATTTTAAATTTTTACCTACACTTTTAAGATAAATTATTGATAAAGTTTTTAAAATCTTTTAATATAACAATTGAAGATCAAATAAGTAGCTGATTAATGTTAAAATATATTTTGCATGGTTAAATTTTATTATATTAAATTTTAAAGAATTTTATAATGGTAATAATTTAATCATATAGTATTTACAATTTATTTTTTTATTTCAACAATAATTTTGAATTTAAGTTTTATTGAATTATTTTATTATTTAATTTATTCATCAGATATTAAAATTATTATAAGGTTCTGTTTGTTTTTTGAAAAATATATTCTTGCAAAATATTTCCTACATTTTTTGATGTTTAAAACATTTTAAAAAAAAATTAGTTAATGAAAAATATTTTTCTAATCTCATTACCTGTAGTAACCTCATTATATCGAAACGAAAACATATAAGCACATATTTATTAAACTACCGATTGCCAATAAGTATCACTATTAATCATCGGTGATCATTAATATTGACCACTAATAACAGTTAGTCGTTGTGGACGACCATGTCAATTCCTTGTGGTACCGCAATTTACCATTTTTTAATATATTTTTATCATATTTAATAATAAAATTAAAAATATAAAATTTTTATAAGTCTAAATAATTTGATAACTTACATATTAAATTTTTTTATATTTCCTAATTAATTTTCAATATTACAACTAAATATATAACAGAAAATGAATTCTATGAAAAATATAATCTCAAAAAGTATTTTCCTTGAAAAATTTGTTATATAAACAAGTTATTTTCTATTAATCACACAGACTAAATTTTTAAAAAAAAGATGAGTTATTTTCCATTAATCACATAAAACAAAATTCTTAAAAAAAAGTTAACATTCAGCCCACATATCGCATACAGTATAAGACTTGTAGAATTGCATTAAAATATACCACCTGAGGACTGTCAATAATAATATTCATATCAAATGCCAACAAAGCCAACTTTAAACTCAACAGGCTTATCTATGGTGGAGATCCCATTGTATTATTATTAATAATCAAAATGTGGATCTTTTATCTAGATTATTACTGATGCACAGGATCCAATATTAGGCAAGTGCAATCAATAAATAATCAATGTGAATGATCATATGAGAGTAATATTAATCTGAAGTTAGAAAAGAGAAGAAGGATTTGGAAAGACATTTTATTGATAAGGAAATATTTTACAAGAGAAGTGGGCTTAGAAGTGAACATGCCCTTACCATACAGACTGAGTCCTCTTTTATAGAGAAGATGATTTTTTAGAAGAAAGCCATTATTTTACAGACACAACTATTGTAAATAGATAAGATATTACATAATTATTGCAGACAGACATGATTAAAGATAATATTTTACATGTGGCCGACAACTTTAACCATGATGACTAGGAGATAAATTAAAGTTATCATAATCTGAGTCATTTGAGTCAACTTTTCCATAAAGATGTTTCCACCATAGACCAGTATGTTCATACGGGTCTTGAGAATCTTGAAAGTATTCAGGGGGCCATGTAGTCACTGTCTTTTCTTTATCTTTATTGATAGGAGGAGGTGACTTTGAATAAGAGGGTCCTGCTACTTGATGCACTCCAACTAGCTACAGGTCTTGAATTGGGACAGTTGTAGGTAACATCTGAATTGTAGTGGGGGTCTACTGGATACAAAGATGTGGAGTGAATTGGTTGAATGTTACAGTCATATCCATTAAGACAAAAAAAAAAAAAAAAATTAATCTGATTTTGTCTTGATCCTTATGAATAGGCTCAGCAAAATTTCTCCATGCATAGGCCTCATTACTAGTCCAAAATTCCCTAGAAGAATTCTAAAAATATGGACGATGAAAGATGTAAATAGTGCATGTGCTAAAATGGTGAGCTAAACTATTCCACAAATTTTCTTGATCAATTATTCTTTGGAGATCTTTGCGCCACCATGATAATGGAGCAAATCATTCTAGCAAGGTCCATATTAAAGAATAACATTCTTGAGCCTCAGTGAGATAATGGAACATTTCCACAACAGGTATTTCCATTGCGTTATGATACAGAACTGTGAGACACCAAATACACCATAATTCTGAAGGCATAAGTCCTTGTGATGGTTTTGAGATGAAAGGTGATAAGAAAAGGATAATCCTTATAGAAAGGAGAAGGTTCAGTGGGTATTTTTCTGTATTCTAAGACTCTGGAAAGGAAAAGAAAAATGTAGTTCTTTGAATAGGTCTGAATTTGTTCAAGGTAGGTAAAATGGGTGTCTAGAGGAAAAGTTTTCTTGATGAAGGCATTAAGAGGGGTTGAGGATGCCAAGAAAATGAGAGGAAAAGTTGTGATTATAGAAATTGCTTGGATTTATTGTGGTCGAGATAGTAAATCTGGAATGAGATTATGGTCTCCTTTTATATGTTCAACAGATAAGTCATATTTTGCAAACTAGTCCTTTAATCTCAATAATTGTTTACTTGGAATGGACTTATTTTTTAACTCTATAATCTTTGGAAAGGATGAATTGTCCATTCGAACTGTGAACTGATGACCAATCATATGGAATTCAAGTTTTTTAATTCCATTTTTGACTGTTAAGACTTCTTTGATTGTTGTGTGATAATGCTTCTCTGCATCTTTGAATTGTCCACTTAAATGACCACAATAATGCATTTTCCTATTAATTTCTTCAATCAAGATTGCTCCTTAATATTCATCACTTGCATCTGTCTGAAAGATTCTTTTACCGATACTGAGAATTTTTAATGGTGGAGGATTCTAAGCCACAACTTTAAATTGTTGAAATGCCTATGTTTGCAGGGGTCCCCAAAGTGGAGCATTCTTTTTAAGCATCTTGGACAGCTGGCTTGTATAAACATGTGGAAAAAAGTCTTGAAGATAATTGGTTATTCCCAAAAACTGTTGAATTTGCTTTATTAAAAGATGTTCATTAGGGAATTTCAATAATTCTTGAGCAATGTGAGGGCCAGGCTGATATTTTCCTTCTTTAAAGATCATGCCAAGAAATTCCACCGAATTTTGTCCAATCACACTTTTCTTTTCTGAAAGAATTATTCCATATTGATCAACTAACTGTTGTAATTGAGCCAAAAGTTTTTCATGGGCTTGGACGTCTTGGGAGAAAAGCAAGATGTCATCAATGTAAATGAGAGTATTGTGAAGAATGGGCTCAAATATGCGGATCATGGCCTTTTGACATAGTGATGGGGCTGTTTTGAGTCCAAAAGGCATAACTTTCCATTGATATTGAGCTGTAGGAATACAGAATGTTGTTTTGTCTCTATCATCAGGGTGTATCCCTAGTTGCCAAAATCCTGCCTTCAAATAAAATTTTGAAAAGATATGGGCTTCATTTAAATGGGTAAAAAGAGAATTGATTTTTGGGAGAGGAAACTTATCATCTGTAATACCCTAACCTTATGAACAATTGATTACATGATCATAAAATTGAATTAATGCTTATAATGTGTATATGAATAGGTATATGTGAATAAACTGCATATGAGAGAAATATGCCATAGTGATTAAAAAGAAAATTTCATTGCCATAACTGTAAAAAACAGAAAGTTCTGTGCTGGAAATATAATTATAAGAAGTTAGTTAATTATATTTTTGGTATGGTTCTTTGAACTTAGTCAATATGTGTCTTGATTCATTGTAAATGATTTTAAATTGAAGGACTTAAGTGGGGATTTACCATTTGGAAGACACAAAATGAATTATCATCATCTTTTTCATTTTCATTTCCATATCAAGAACATTACATTTTTCTCTCAAAGTTTCTCTCTAAATTCTTCTTCTCTTCTTCTTTTCTTGGTTGATCAAAGAGAAATCACCATCACAAGTGAAGATCAAGAGGTAATGATTCAAAATCTTGAATTTTGTTTTCATTTCTATGGTGATTTTGGTTTTGATTTGAATTCCTTTCTTTTCTTTGATGATAACCAAATGGGTTTTAAGAAAATGATTTTGTTTATAATCAAGTGCATCTTAATGATGTTTGTGATTATGATTTGAGTTTATTGAAATGTATGAAGATGGATTTTCAAAATGGGTTTGATTTCTAACTTTGAGCAAATGAGTTTCAAATTCAAATTTGATTGAAGATGAACTTGATCAAGGATGGATTTTAAAGATTTAATTAAAGAATCCTTGATTGAATGATTAAAATGAGTTTTTCCTTTGTATATATTACATATGAGATGATGATTTGATTTTTG
>CATKHJ010043061.1:0-18749 GCA_949750685.1 Vernicia montana | reverse complement strand
TAACCTTTCTTCATTTAAAGGTTTTGTAAAAATATCCGCCAATTGATTTGTTGTATCAATGAATTCTAATACAACATCACCATTTTGCACATGATCTCTCAAAAAATGATGCCTAATGTCTATATGTTTGCTTTTTGAATGTTGAATGGGATTCTTGGAGAGGTTAATAGCACTTGTGTTATCACATTTTATAGGAATGTGATCAATTGTTTGACCATAGTCCTTGAGTTATTGTTTCATCCAAAGGACTTGAGTGCAACAACAACCTGCCGCCACATACTCCGCTTCGGCGGTGGATAAGGCAATCGAGACTTGTTTCTTGCTAAACCAAGAAACTAAGCGAGACGTGGTAAGGGAAATCTAAGTCCAGACTCTAGATCCTCTAGGTATATCATTCTATCTTGATCACCCAGTTTTTGATTAACAAAAGTTCTCGGTTCAGGCAAACAAAGCCTGAAATCATCGGGAATATCATATAAAACCCTAATCTCCGAAAGACAATCTTGGGTTAACTCGCAAAGAATATTAACCCCCTTTTTAGGTTCTAGCACCTTTGGGGGATGTATCAGAGGATCGGTAGGTACAACTACAATAGAGCCTTCAGATCGGTGAAAAGAAGGATGAGATGGGGGATCGGTTTGGGTAGGTCGATGTATATATATAGTATCAACTATTGGGGATGGAGACCGCTCTTAAATGGTATCCTCGCTATCATGACGATCACTAGAAAGGTGATCGTTCTGACTATCCTCAAGATGACTCATTTTAGAAGAAATAAAAAAAAAGAATGGCAAGAACGAAGAAGATGGGACTTACTGATAAAATAGCAGGATAAATAAACGGCGAACCGAACAGATCAACAGAAGTCTCCAGAAAACTCAAAGAAGTCTCCCAAGAATCTCCAGAAAAGAATATAAAAAAGAAAACTTCCTTCAAAAATGAAGAAGAAGGAAATGGACACTGACGGCAGCAAGAAAAAAGGTAAAACATCAAAAAGAAAAGCATAAAACCCTACTTATAAGATATTATGCAGAAGCCAAAGGGTTTAGGGAACCTTTTCAAGTTTGACACGTGGCATAAAAGTACCTATGCGACCCTTTATTCGAAAAATAAAAATATTATGAAGTGACGGAAATGGCGCCATAAATGCTTGCATAGGGAACCGAACCGTCAAACAAAGGTCGCCTACGAACAAAATCGCCATATGGAAAAGATTGATATAGAACAAGATGAATCCGAGCCTTTAACTCAGAAATTGGTGGAGGGACATGTATTACATTCTGATATTTATGGATCGCCCTAGGCGAGCTATCCATGTCCTACTCTAACTTAGAGTCTATTTCCATATACAATACTAAAAGAGAACAATCTGATTCCAAAGTGGATTCTACACCTTTGGAATTTCACTATAAATGTCATTCTCTCAATTAAACGGGTAATACAATTCTAAACACTTCTCCATAGATAAAATTTATTAATCTCCATCTTTTCTAACTTAAGTATCGGAGTGGTCTCCCAGGTACATCGTCTGGACTGTCTAATTTGCTGTCTTGCAGGAACAGGAGATCGCCTACATATGTGCCAGAGATTGGAATATTTTTTGAGTACATCATATATATATATATATATATATATATATATATATATATATATATATATATATGAAATGATAAATAAGTTTAATAAAAAAATTTATTCTAAGGAAAATATAACTATTACTATTTTTATTTATTTTGAAAACTCAAAAATTTTAAATGAAATAAATTTTGTAAATTTCAATATTTTAACTTTAACAAAATTTTCTAATATATGTATTTAAATCAATAATTAGAAAAATTCAGTTTTGGAACAAATTTATATCATTATTATTTTTTGAAACTTTTGTATATTTTTTGAAACTAATTAACATATTAAAAATTACTTGGACAAAATATAGCGTCTACAATTGAAATAATTGAAATTTTTAATTTTTAAATAAATCTTTATTTTTTGAAATTTTCTATATTTTTTAAAATAATTAAAATTGTCTGAACAAAATATGATGTCTACAATATTAATGAAAATGAATTTTCACAATTTCCTTATGGAGAAAGTGAAAATCCATCTCCAGATTATGATTTTAGCAGTTACAATCAACTTGAAGAAATGCCAATTACTGAAAGTGTTGTTGTTGGTGGTGAGACAACTACTAGAAGAGCTTTAAAATATGACATTCTTAAGGTTCATTTCACTAAAATTACCAAAGATAATAGTGAATTTAAAATAATTTGCAACTATTATAAAAAAGAGTTCAAATTTAAGTAAGGAGGAGGATATGACACATTTACAAGGCATCTCAACTCCAAGCATCCAAGTGAAGTGGGAAAATAAAAAAATCAAAGTCAACTATTCAGGTTTGGTGATTCTTCTATTAGTTTATTCCATTATTCATATTAAAAAAATAAAAAAGAAATGACTAAAATGGTATGTTTGGAACATCTTTCATTTTCTTTTGGTAAAAAAGTAGGATTTACAAAATATTGTCAAAATGCACTTAATCCACAAGCAAAAAGGATACCTAGAAATACATTAAAACGAACAATTTTTAATTTATATAAAAAAGAAAAAAACGTTCTTCAAGATTTTTTTCAAACTTTCAATGGAAAGGTTGCAATTTGTAGTGATATTTGGAGTGATGCATGGCAAGAAAATTTTTATATGGGTGTTACATATCATTGAATTGACCAAGAATGAAAAATCAAAAAAAGAATTATTGCTTTTAAAATTTTTGATGAAAAACATACTGCTAATAATATTTATTTAATGTTAAACACTATTTTAAATGAATATAATTTAGTTAATAAAATTTTTACAATTGGATTTAATAATGCAACTGCAAATAGTGCATCAATAAAAGATTTATTTGAACTTTGCCAATCTGGTTTTGGTGGCAAATTTTTTCATACTAGATGTGCATGTCATATTTTATATTTATGTGTTCAAAATGCTCTTCAAACTTTACAAGTTTTTTTTAAGTCCCGTAAAACAAGGTTTAAGTTACTTGTGGGGACATCCTCAAGTTAAAATTGAGTGAAAAAAATTTTGTACTCCTAAAAAATTTGCAAGAGATGTTCCAACACGATGAAACTCTACATACAAAATGTTAAATGAATCTTATGCATGTAAAGATTTATTATGTTCTTTTTTTGAACTTCATGCTCCACATATTGCTCTTCTTCCTACCTATTAGAATATTTGTAAAAAAATTCTGAATATTTTAGAAATATTTAAAAGAAGCACTAAAATTTTATCTGGTGTTTATTATCCAACTGCTCATTTATTTTCTTTTTATTGTATGAGCATAGTTGGTACATTGAATGAAAATGAAAATGATGATGATTTGAGTGCATGTATATAATTAATGAAAAAAAAATGGCTAAAATATTATTTGCACATTCCTAACATTAATTTAATTATTTTTTTTCTTATTCCACATTATAAGTTAGATGGTATTACGTATTTATTAGAAATTTATTATCAAATGTTAGGTTTCAATGATATTAATGTAAATACATTAGTTAGAAATATTATGACTAATATTACTGAATTATATGATGAATATTCTAAGGATGTCCCCCTCCCAAACACCTTCACAAAATATTGTGCAAAATAATGAATCAGTTCGATTTTATAAAGATGAGTTTCAATTTATGCAAAAATTTAAAAAACCAAAGGAGTTGGTGGAGACATCCTCAAATTATAATGAAATTGATTTATATCTCACTACTATTTTTGAGTTTCCTGAAAATAATACAGATGATCCTCTTAAATTCAACATTTTGGAATGGTGGAAAATGCATTCCACAAAATTTCCTGTTTTAACTGCCATTGCAAAAGATGTTTTGGCTTGTCCTGTCTTAACAGTTGCGGTTGAGCAAGTATTTAGTACGGGTAGTGTAGGGTTGCAAATGAGCCAAACCGTTAGCGAGCAGCTTGGTGTTCGGCTTGATAAAAGCTCAATCGTATTTGGCTCATTTTATAAACGAGTCAAACTTGAGTCTTACTTTAAAATTCGATTAATAAATGAGCCGAGTTTGAATAAAGCAAAACTCAGCTTGATTAGACTCATGAACAGCTCGATAATAAGCTCACGAACATGCTCAATTAATAGGCTCGTGAACAGGTCGATAATAAGCTCGTGAACAACTTGATTATTATTATTATTATTAACTTAATAATTTTGACACTTCAAAAAATATATTTTAATACTCCTATACACTTTTTGGTAATTCAATTTGGCTAAAATATATATACTCCTGATTAATATAATATAATATTTTTTTATTATATAATCTAATATTTTAATCTTTAAAAATATCTTTTTTATTAATTAATATCTTTGTAATACATATAATGCTCAATTTTATGATAATTTTTTTTTTTCATTAATTGAATGCTTTTTTTTTATTTTTTTTTATTTTTTATGTTAGTTTTAAGTATTTTTGTTATAATTATTTTATTAATATTTAGAAAATTGAGTATTTTGATAAATTATAAATAAATTTCAAAACGAATCGAACTTGAACTTAACTGAATTATAATTTATTAACAAGCCGAGCTCGAGGAGTTTAAACGAGCCAAACTTGATCATGATTTTCAAGTTCGATCTAAAGCTCGAGCTCGGAAAAAAAAAATATTGAACCGAGCTTGAACATGCTAAAACTCGGCTCGGCTCGGCTCGATTGCAGCCCTAGGATGGTGCACTATTAGATGAAACTCATTCAAGATTATCACTATAATCCTTAGAAATGTAATCATGTGTTGATGATTGGACAAGAGCTGCTATGAGAACTCAATAGCAAAACTCATCAAGCGATGATGATGGCACTTTCGAAACCGGCACAAGTGGCAATGACGATAGTGATTAAAGGTAAATGGGGTCTAATTTTAATTAAGGTAAGAGAACTACGTGAACTTTAATTCTTCTAAACCCCAAGAGGATACATAAACAACTAAAATCGTTAATTTAAAGGATTTAGTGCAAGTCCTTTTTTTTTTTTTTTTTTTCTTTTTTATCTATTAAAATTTATTTTTATTTTTATTTTTTCAAATTATAGTTTTTTTTTAATGTAAGTTATTAAAAAGATTTAATACAAGTTGTTAATATCTTTTTGTCATGTAATTACGATATTAGTTGAATGATTTTTTTTTTTAAATATGTAATAACAGTAATTTTTAATCCAATTTCTATATCTATTTTGTTATAATATTTCAATATTTCATTATTTATTTGATGTAATAAATTGTATAATTTATTCTTATTAATACAATATCAACATAAAATTACACTTAATTTAATTTGTATTATAATTATTCACATATAATTTAATTAAATTTTTTAAAAAATATTTTGGCCCGGAATCGGACTAAAACCGAACCAAAATTGTCAGTTCAAGAACCGGAGTCGAACCGCAGACCATGATTCAGATTTCGATTACATTCCCCCTTAATCTGAACCACTAGTTCATAAACTGTAGCCATGACTAGTTATATTGATTCAATTATTAATTAAATGTATAATTAAAATTAAAATAAGCTATTCATAAATGGAGAAATATTCAAAAGTTACATTCAATTATTAATTAAATGTATAATTAAAATTAAATTAACTATTCCATAAATTAGGAAACTTAAAAGATACATTTATGCACACTGAGGTATTGCTTAGGGGTAAATGTATATTCTCCTGGACAATAGACTTATGATCGATTCTCTCCTCTTCCAATATTAAAAAAAAAAAAAAAAATACATTGATATACATTTATTTTTACAATTTTTTTTGGTAATTTTTTTTTTACAATTTAACTATGTAATTATTATATAATAATTATAATCAATTTATATATATTAAGACTTTAAGATTTCAAGTAATTACATTTTTAAAAAAAATCTAATTTCACAAAGTTACTAAAAATTTAGAAAAATAATTATCTAGCTTCTCTACTCATCTTAAATTTTCTCTAAGCTTTTCCACTTAATATATAGTGATTTGGTGTGTGTTGGTTGCTGATATAATAATTAGGGCTGCAAATGGGTCGAGCCGAGCTTTAACTTGCTCGGAATCAGTTTGGTGGGTTTTTTTTTTTTTTTTTTTTTTTTTTTTTTTTTTTTCTGAACTTGAGCTTGGATTCGAATTTAAAAATTATATTCAAGTTCGGCTCGTTTCAAACTTAAGCTTGAAAATTATATTCATAATAACATAAAAGCAAAATCATTCAATTAGTAAAAAAAAAAAAAAATCTAATAATAAAATTGAGCATTACATATTCCAAAAAAAATTAGGAGTATGTGTATTTTAATCAAATTGAATTATCAAAAAAATTATAAGAGTGTTAAAATCTATTTTTTGAAGTGCCAAAATTATTAGGCTAATAATAATAATAATAATAATTATATTATTATTATTATTATTATTATTATTATTATTATTATTATGTAACATAATTTTTTTTTAAAATTAAACTTCTCAATTATTTAATATAATTTTAAAATATAATTATAATTAAAATATAATTATAATTATAATATATATATTTATGATTTATGTTTTGTAATTATAAAACTAATAATGATATATATCTTGAGCAAAATTAAGCTCAATTTGATTAGACTCGTGAACAATTTGATTAATAAGCTCGCGAATAAACTCGTTTATAATGTATTATATATATTAATACATTATAAACGAGTTTATTCGCGAACTTATTAATCAAATTGTTCACGAGTCTAATCAAATTGAGCTTAATTTTGCTCAAGTTCGACTCGTTCATTAATTGAGTTTTGAATTAAGACTCAAATTTGACTCATTTATAAAACGAGTCGAACGTGAACGAGTTTTTATTGAGTCAAATACCGAGCCATTTATGAATGGTTTGACTTATTTGTAACTCTAATAATAATTTCATATAAAAAAAAAAGAAAAAGAAAAAGAAAAAGAAAGAAATACAGAAGCAGCTCTGACTAACCTTGGCTTTTATTCTCCATCATTCATCTTCTGAATTATTAGATAAACTTTCTCATTATGAAAACGTGGTAACAGCCAAGTGCAGCTTTTTGTCACTGAGAACACTAAGTAGAAATTGTACATGATGTCGTTTTGCTAAAGTCATCATTAAAGATTTTCAACTAATTAAATATAAAGACAAGTCTAGAATTTTATGGAGTTTTAGAAAAAAAAAAAAAAAAAAAAAAATCAATTCCAAAGCTAATGGCACTATCTAAAAAAGGCATTTGAATTCCATGCTTAGAAGTTAAATTGTGCAATTCCATTAGACAAGCTATGGAGTTGATATAATGCCGGCTAAGAACACTACTTTAGTAGTTTTTTTTTTTTTTTAATATATATATTTTACCATTTTTGCAACAAGTGCTATAAGAATATCTGTAAATAATAATTATTTCAGATAAATATAATTAAATTAATATAAAATTAAATTAAATAAGAATTTTTTTTTAATATAATTGTATTTCATAACAATCACTATCATGTCAAGTGATAAATTAAAATTTTCATTGTTCACTTATTTAATTACTTTTAAATTTATTTGTTTAATCTTGGCTGAATTTCTATTTCCTAACTCATGTTGTTAGATCCTTGATAGAAAAACTGATATTTTTATAACTTTTCAAACCGATATTTTTATAGCATTTATATGTGGCAAGTATAAATATAATATTCACTGGACAACTAAATTAAGATTACAAATGCAGCATTTTAGTGAAAATATCTTGATGTTTTTAGAGAATCCTAAGAAAAATCATTTCAAGACAAACTAAAATACAAAATCTTATCCATTTACCCTCCTGTGTGACACGGTTCAAGGCAAATTTTTTTTTTTTTTTTTTTTTTTTTTTTTGTTTTTGAAAAAAAGCTCACACAACCTATCATGGAAATGCTCTCATAGAAGAAAAACTCCCAAGAAAATATACTTTGGATCTAGCAGAACCCATAAAATCCTATGAAATTGAAGATATCTAAGTCAAAGAAGTTGGAAAATTGCAGAAAGTACTTCAAAATAACAATAAATTAAACTCTAATCCATTCTGTTCTTGAACCTGTAACAAAAAGAACTGTTTCCGGAAACAGAACAAAATGGAAAAATTAAATCCTCTCAAGAATCCTCTTTTGAAAATTTTCCTCTTCATTATTCTACTCTCTCTTTCCTACATTCTTGGCATCCAAACATATTATTTCAACTCTACTTCTCCATCACATTCTCCTCTTCTAGGAAACCAGCCACAGTCACAGCTACTCAACTGTATCAAACTCAACTTGTCATTGCCTAATCTTGACTTTAAACCAAACCAAACTCTCTCTTTCCCTCAAGAACATATCAAAGATCTAACCTATCTTGATTTTGAACCACACCACACTCTCTCTTTCCCTCAAGAACCTATCAAACATCTCCCATTCTTTAAATTTTGCCCTCCAAACTTCACAGACTATGTTCCTTGCCATGACCCATCAAGGGAAATACTTTTCTCAGCAGAAAGATACTTCAGTAGAGAGAGGCATTGCCCTGAATCTCATGAGAAACCAAGATGTTTGGTTCCAAGGCCTAATGGGTACAAGAAACCATTTTCTTGGCCCAAGAGTAGGGACTATGCTTGGTTTAAGAATGTGCCATCCAAGAAGCTAAGTGAGTTCAAGAAATCACAAAATTGGGTTAGATTGCAAGGTGATTTGCTGGTTTTTCCAGGTGGTGGGACTTCATTTATCAAAGGAGTGAAGAGTTATGTTGATGAGATTAGACGGATAGTGCCTTTAAAATCTGGAACTATAAGGACTGTTCTTGATATTGGATGTGGGGTAAGTGATTTGGTGTGATGGGATTGTTCTTTTCTGTTTATTATGGGTATTTTTGTTGTGGTTATCCAAATTATATATATATCTGATTTTTCATTTTTGCTGTTATTTTTTTACAGTACACTACTACATTTAATACATTCACTCAAAATTGTCTGCTTCTATGCATTATTACTCATAAATGAGGGAAATTAAGAGGATAATTTTACCTGACTTGTTCATTATTAAGAAAAATTATAACTTAGAATGACATTGAACAAAATTATAATTGTACAAGGCAAAAAAGTAGACATTGAACAATAAGAATTTGTCTGTAGATATTAGAACTTGCACGCATCTAAGAGTCTGTTTGACATTGAGGTTGAAATCGCTTCATTAAAAAAAAAAACCCATATTTTTTGCCATTTAGAAAAAGCAGTTGAGAAGTGTTATTTAGCTGTTCTATAACTTTTATGTTTAGAACTTATGAAATTTACCTTGAAAAACATAATGCTTTTATCAACAGAAGCTTAATTAAACAACAATATCATACATAATACTTGGCCTCTAATTTTTGTCAAAAAAGGGAAAGTGTTATTTGCTCCCTTATTGCAACTCTGTGTATGCTTATGCTTCAAATGAAATTTTGTGAACTCTGTTTTCAATTTCTGGACCTTTATTTTTTACTTTTAAAATTAGATTTTCCTTGAAGCTGATTCAAGTCATCTTTTGATGTTCTTTTTACAATACAAAAAGAATAATAACCCAAATTCTGTTTTATGCTTCACAGGTTGCAAGCTTTGGAGCATCTCTAATGGATTATAACATCTTGACAATGTCAATTGCACCGAGAGATATACATGAGGCTCAAGTACAGTTTGCCCTGGAAAGAGGTCTTCCAGCAATGCTTGGTATACTTAGCATCCATAGGCTACCATTTCCATCAAGATCATTTGATATGGCTCATTGTTCAAGATGCCTGGTGCAATGGATTAAATACGGTACTCTTGTTTAATTCTTTAAATTTTTCACCAAATATATATATGTAGCTGCTACAATGTTGCAAAAGTTCTTTTCAAATGATAGAAAAAACATCTGCTAGTGGAATTAATTTCTACAAATGTTCTGATAAACTGACTGGAATGTACGTGGTGTTCTTTTGCTACCCTTCATAGATATTTCATTTCTAGTAAAATGCTGATATCTTGTTTTAAATTCTTTTGCAAAATGGAAATGGCTAGGTGGAGTTTATCTGATAGAGATTGATCGAGTGTTGCGTCCTGGTGGCTATTGGGTATTGTCTGGACCACCTATAAATTGGAGGGCTAACTTTAAAGGTTGGGAGAGAATACCTGATGACTTGGCAAAAGAGCAGAATAAATTGGAAGATCTTGCCAGGAGATTATGCTGGAAGAAAGTTGCGGAGAAGGGGCGAATTGCCGTGTGGAGAAAACCAACTAATCATATACACTGCATAAAAATGTCAAGGACTTGGAAATCTCCTCCTTTCTGTATTAACAGTGATCCTGATGCTGGTTGGTGAGTTTGTTGATTATGTTATAAAATAAAATTGCGGCTGTCTGGTTAATGCAAGAATCTTATTATGGCAATCTTTAAAAAAAAAAAAAAAGGAAAGAAATGAACTCAAAAGAATCTAAAGGTCTAACTCTTCTGTTGTCATTTTAGTAATGTATCTAAAACACCACCTTGTTGGTATTTGTTGCAACTTCAACAATGCTGCAACAGGATGCTGCAGAACTGCATCAAACCAGTGAGAATCCTGGTGTAAATTAATTGTAAAGTTTTGGGCATTTTCTTCTCTTTCCCACTGTTTTAATTGGAGTGGTGAATGAATCATCATGATTGTGACATATTGAGCTGATATAGTTATTTCTAAATAAATTCACAATGGTGTTGAGCATGACACAGTTACACTTCAGTCACGACACACTAATACGCCTATACAACATCCAGAATTTAAAACATTGCTCTTTCTCATTATATGTTAAATGCTCCATCTAAGTGCTTAGGAGGCTAATAGCTACTTGCGATTAGCTGCTAGATGCAAAATTTCAGTGGCCATTGTTCTTTTTCCTTTTAGAAAATGAGCATGGGAAAATTGTTTATGCTACATATTCTTTAATGGAGAGAACTGAAAATGATGTCTATTATATTAATGTAAATTCTCATGCTAAGATTATGAAATCTTTTGTCAAAAACATGGAAATTGTTAATAATACTGCATATTGAACATTATTGTGCAATATTGAGTCCCAATATCCCATTATGATTGCTATGTTAGTCATGTTTCTTGATGCTTTAACAGGTATAAAGAGATGGAACCATGCATTACTCCTCTTCCAAATGTGACAGACATCAAAGGTATATCTGGTGGTGCTCTTCAAAAATGGCCAAAAAGGTTGAATGTTGCTCCACCTAGAATAAGAAGAGAAGGAATTTCAGTCAGGGCCTATGATGGAGAAAATCAGTCATGGAAAAGAAGAGTTGGTTATTATCAGAAGATACTCAAATCTCTGTCTGAAGGTAGATATAGAAATATAATGGATATGAATGCTGGTATTGGTGGTTTTGCTGCAGCACTGGCTAAATATCCAGTTTGGGTAATGAATGCCATACCTTTTGATGCAAAAAAGAACAACCTTAGCATTGTGTATGAGCGTGGCCTTATTGGAACTTACATGAATTGGTAAGAAATTTACTTATAAAAGAAAAATATACTCTGCGGAAATTTACTATCTTTACAATTTTCAGCAATTCATGCCTTTTCTTGCTTAATATATACTATGCAGAAACACTTATTCCTTTTTTTTTTTCCAATTTTTTGGTGGAAATTAATAGTTTAACAATGGTGACTTGCAGGTGTGAATCCTTTGATACATACCCTAGGACATATGATTTGATACATGCATATGGTGTATTCAGCATGTATATGAACAAGTAATTTACTTTCTTTTCTTGAATGTTTCAACATGAAGAATGTTTAATGATTTTCTTTTTAAATTCAAAGTTGATTAAATTAAACAACTATAACATGATAGTTTTCTTGAGAATTGCTATTATTATATCTGTCCTTTTTCACAAGAATTAAAAATTACCACTGATTAGTGTTAGCTCTAATTAAAGTTCTGTTTTGCCTGATCAGGACTGTAAACCTGCTCTTTCTTCTGTACTGTGAGCGGGCATTCAATCATTGAATTACCTACCTAATAGCTATATCCAATTTGAATTTATCATTTTTGATGCAGGTGTGACATTGTTGATATCCTGCTGGAAATGCACCGGATTCTTCGACCAGAAGGAGGTGTTATTATTAGAGATCATGTTGATATCATTGTTAAACTGAAAGGAATTACAGATAGGATGAGATGGAATGGCAATGTTTTACATAGTGAAAATGGATCTCTTCATCCAGAGAAGATATTATTAATTGACAATTCTAAATAGCTTATCATAAATATTTCAACTATTCTATAAACTGCATCCAGTTGTTCCCAATCTGAATCACTTTTCCATCAGTAACAAAATTGATAACAATATTAAATTTTGATGATTGGAAATATTTTTTCCATTAGGCCTTAATTTCAAATTAAGTTAAGCAATTGAAATTAGAAAACAAAAAAAATTCAGATTATGAATACATTTACGCATATATACTATGCGATCCAATTCCAAGATAACCAGCTATTAATATTTTCCGAAACATACATACATATATATATATATATATATATATATCTTACCAAAGAAAGCAAAATAAGAGATGGTATATAATATCATATTGGCTACCAAAACATTCATAGCATACTTTTTTTTTTGGGTTAACTATGGGGCAAAAAGACGATAACAAATTAAATAATGTAGATTCTACAAGAAAAAGAGACTTCTATAAGTCTTTTATTCAAATCGGATATGCACTATTGCTAGGTGCAATTGTAATAAGGAGTAGAAGATAACTCTAGTTACACTGAATAAACAATCATAAAGACCATCCAAATATTTTAATTTACCCATTCAGAATTACCATCCAAAATCACCACTACCATCAAGATCAAAATCACCACTATCATCCCCATCACCAATGATGTCTTGCACAAAATTATGACCAATCTGCTGGGCAACCCCTTCCACAAACCCATGAACCATTGGATTCATTATAGCATTATTATTGTAACTTTAAATACCGAGTTGCAGCTCAACTGTGCAAACCCGAAAGGTTTAGATCCTATCTCTTGTAGTCTCACGCACAGCAATTCCAGGATCAACAGGTTGTTTCACAAACTTTTGGGTCTACATGAAAACTTCCACGGTCTGCTTCTTCACAATCTCAATGATGGATTTAGCTAATTGAGCCAAACCACTATTTCATCGTGCAAAAGTCTTCTCTAGGATGAAAGCAATAATGGAGAGTGTATACTGTTTTTTCCAGTAGAGAGAAAATTCAGTTTTACGTTCTTGGTCATTATATGTAGTCTTCACTTTGTTTTTTAATAATAAAAAAATTTCAAGTCAATTGAAATTCTAAATAATAGACAAACATATCAGATTTATTCAATCTGATAACAACTAACAGATAATAGGAAGGTTTGAATTTAATTAAATCCTCCTAACCGGGTCGGACCTCTATGGGTGCTCTAGTTTGGGTCCAAACCCGACCCATATTTCAACATCTCCCACTCACATATGAAGGGACAACGTGGAAGTAAACACAACTCAACATTCCATTTGCTTCCCATTCTATTCATATAGACTAATGAACGGTGCGACCGTCAAGTCAACCTACAATGTGAGAGCTCTATACTAGAAGCTTGTTAAAGCCAACATAGAGGCATATACCCTTTTAACCAAAATATCTTATAGACTCATTGTGCCCTAAACCATTTTTGTCAAGGTTAAAACATCTCTGACCTCTCCAATAGATACTTTTAATCATCCACCAATATTACACTATACTCATAGTTATGCTCTCACCCCAAGTGTGACATAACTCATCGACGAATGAGATATAACATAATAATGTACATCAAAACGGTTTTTTTTTTCACACTCATATTACTAGGTTAAAGATTAATTGCTTTCCCAGTAGTATCCCTTTAGGCCGAATCATTCATGACCATAGGTAATACACCAAATTAGCATACACCAATCATTAACTTTGTAATATAGTTGAAAGTGAGTAAGGGTACAAAACAAAGACAAAAGTCTTTTAGAACTCACACGGTAAATGAAGCAAAGATCCATTCATTCACCTTCTTAAATCGGTCTTCTAGCACATGTAGTATGAAATACACATTACAACAGATAAGTGTATGTCAATCTCTAACTGCTATATGGATCTTAGTCTAGACATTCCATGAGTGGCTAACTTGAGTTAACATTTAGCTTGCTATTTCAAGTGCCCAAAAAGTTACTCACATCCAGCTCTATTATAGGCCTTTAAAATGGATTTGGGAATTATCCATTTTCGGTCTTTCATTCAAACCTTATCTTAGTCTTTACTAAGGCGACACAACTGTCTCATCTTTACTCGCTATCCCTAAGCGCCAAAGGTGATTGCTTGTGTGAGAGAGCCAATTAGCCTAAAGACATACTTTAACAAGTATATATATATAATATATGCTTGCTTATATATTGATATTCATCCCAAATAATGAAGTCTATATTTGAAATATAAAGACATGTTATTATTATAAAAGTCAAGAATAACAAGCAGTCAATACAGTCAAAATAATTAAATCCTACGAAGTCTTAATGCCCTAACATGAGCCAAAAATACATCTCTAGCAATCGGCTTAGTCAAGGGATCAACAACCATCTGTGTCGTAGGAATGTGTTGTAAGACCACTTCCTTTTACGCTAACGCCTCTCTAACAAAGTGATATCTGATGTCTATATGTTTGATTCTTCCTTGGTACTTAGGTTCTTTGGTGTAGACTAATGCTTCCATACTGTCACAATGGATAGTAACCGGTTCAATCCTAGTTGTGACCATACCAAGATCCTTTAAGAGCCTCCTCAACTAAATTGCCTCCTGAACTACAGATGAGCATGCTACAAACTCAGCTTCCATAGTGGATAGTGCAACACAAGTCTGCTTTTTACTGCTCCAAGAAATGGCAGAATTAGTAAGCAGAAAAGCATATCCTGATGTTGACCTGCGTCCATCTAAGTCACCACCCCAATCAGCATTAGTATAGCCAACTAGGTGCAAAGAAGATCCTCAGTAGCATAACATATAATCCAATGTGCCCTGGATGTATCATAATATCCTCTTAACTGCTTTCCAGTGCTCAATCCCAGGGTTAGATTGATATCGGTTGACTAAACCAACTGCATAGCATATGTCAGGGCGAGTACACATCATTGCATATATGAGGCTGCCAATAACACTAGCATATGGAATGTGATTCATCTTTTCTTTCTCTTGAAAAGTTTTAGGGAATTGATCAAGGCTCAAATTTTCATTATTGGCAATTGGAGTATCAAAGGGTTTGCAATTATGCATCTGAAATCACTTAAGAACCTTCCTCAAGTAACTTTCTTGCGACAAACTAAGGAATTTATTAGAGTGGTCTCTAAGGATCGTCACTTTGAGCACGTAATTAGCTTCACCCATGTCCTTCATCTCAAAATTTGAGGAAAACCACTTTTTAGTGGCATTGATCAGCTCCATGTCATTGCCTGCAAGCAGTATGTCGTCAACATATAATGAAAGGATAATGAAACCTTTCTCATTGCATTTAACATACACACAATGGTCTTCTTCGATCATTGTAAACCAATAAGAAATAATGGCTTGATAGAATATGAGATACCACTGTTTAGATGATTGCTTCAAGCCATAGATGGACAGTAAGAGCTTGCAAACTTTACACTTTTGTCCTTCTACAACAAAGCGAACTGGTTGATCTATAAAGATCTCCTCATCTAGTTCTCCATTGAGAAATGTAGTTTTAACGTCCATTTGATAGAGTTCCAAGTCCATATGGGTGATAATAGCTAGGATTAGACGAATTGAGGCAAACCTCACTACTGGTGAGAAGGTTTCCTCATAGTCTATACCCTTATGTTGCGTGTAGCCTTTTGCTACTAAGTGAGCCTTGTATCTCTCAATGGATCCATCCGCTTTGCTCTTGACCTTTAAAACCCATTTGTTTCCAATGGTCTTATGCCTAGGAGGGAGGTCAACCAAGTCCCAGACATGATTGATCCTCATGGACTTCATTTCTTCTTCCATAGCATTGATCCATTCCTCACTAGCAGTTGATGAGAATGCCTCTTTATAGGTCTTTGGCTCTTCATCATCCAGAGTAGCTTCCATGAAAGCTTCCTTTTCAATCTCAAAATGATGATGAGGAATGTTTCTGTAATACCCCAAGTTCGTGTATACATTCTTTTGATTATGTGTATGAGCTACATGTTAAGTTTCATGTATATTTATGAGTTATGAGTTGTATGCTAAGTATTATATGATGATTATGTTGCGTTTGTAATGGAATGAGGCTAATAGGATGAGTTTATGGCTGTATGTGGTGAATTGGAGGATGTTTTGAAGGTTTTGAAGTGTGAACGCTCGTTTATGAACATGAACCCTCGTTCATGAACGTGAACGCTCGTTCATCTATTTGAATGCTCGTTCAGAAACCTTTTGTGAGAACAATTAAAGTTAAGGATTATGAGACGAACGCTCGTTCAACATGTCAGGGCTGAACTGATTTGACAGGCTATATAAAGGAAATTAAACCCTAAATCAGTTCATTTAAGCCATTTGCTCCTCCCAAACAATAAAACTCCAAGAGAAACACCACACCCACCCACATTAAGTGCAAGATACTTCATTTATTGCACCAATTAAGGAATCTAAGGTTGGTAGAGATCATCCTTTCTTCCATTAATGAAGTATTTAGGAAGAGGTAAGTTAGAGTTTTGAGTTTCTTTTATGTTTCTTCTTCCTTCTTGTTATGAGTCTATGTTTGGGAAGGGAATAAGATTATAAATCATGAGACTAGCTTGTGTATGATGATTAAGAGCATGAGTTAATCTATTTATCTGCCATTGTATGTGTTTATGTGAATAACTCATCATAAGAGGCATAATGAAGAGGGTGATGATTGTGATGAGCCCTATTGTTTGATGTGATTAAGGACTTCTATAGAGATTATAGATCATTCTTTTTGGTTAAGGTGAGTAAAAAATATACTACTATATTTGCTTTTGCTATCCTAAGGCATAAAGCCTATTTTCTTGTATGAGCCACCATGAAAAAGAGTATGAGAATAGTTTATTGAACCATAATTGCTTCATGAAACTTTATAATTTCTTAATTAGCTATTTGCTAATTCTTATTTTTTATGAGAACCATATGAATCATATGAGTTATTTGTTTATGAGAACCATATAATATTTATGTGCCTATAAGTATGAGTACCTTAAATACTTTTATCTATATGTTTATAACCTTTAATGGATTGGAAATCCCCCACTGATGTGGGTTAACCATCAGACATTGTGCATATTATAATCCAATGGATAAAGTATAATATCTTACCCTTATTTAGGAAGAGTAAATTATCCTAGAAGTGAAACCTGATCAATTTTACATATAAAGAGGAAGAGTATGTTAATAAAATCTCTACTCTTATTATGACGAAAAGTATGCTAATCCGGACCCCTACTCTTTATTACGAGGGGAATATGCTGATAAAGTGCCTCTATTCCTAATATTTTACGAGAATGATTTCTATTTTCATTTACCTATGGGCTATAATTTCTTTTATGAGTTATATACATATCTTCTCTTGTATAATACTAGTTATTGACATCCATAAGTTATGTGAACCTTATTTGCTACATTATAAGTCATTTGAAGAGTTACGAGCCTACCATCTTTGTGAGTTAGCCTTGAATCACCTAGCCTCACAAGTATGGTAGTATATTCTTTACTCAATGCTTTATCTCATTAGTGATTCCATTGTTTTAGGAGATTAGAAGTTCATCAGATTGGTTCTTCAGACATCTTTCTTCCTAGAGAACCAAGTTGATAAATGTAATTTCTCCTTATTATTGTATATGTACTTGAAGTATACTTTAGTGCTCCATGAGTGTTGAGAGGGAATATTCTTTTAGCCTATTTGGTAATTACATGGATAAAATGTATGTATTGTCTTATAAGAATCTATAGAATATTATGAGATGTGTGAGAATTATGAGTAAGTGCATGTATTAGTATGTGATGTGATGAGACAGATAAGAATACGTGTATGTGTTCAGGTTTTAATCTTGGGATGTGTATGTGTTAGTTGTTATGATGCCATGAGGATTATATGTATAGATGGATTTTATGAGTTTTCGGTGGCCTTATGCCTACCCATGCCCTAGGACCATCACAGTTGCGAAGTTGGGCTATGACAAAGTTGGTATCAGAGCATAAGATTTAAGTTTAGTTTAGACTATATGAGATTTAGGTTATGTGAGCACTATAGAGCATAGGAAAATTTTCTCTATGTCTATTGAAGTCATCGTTTTGAAGGAAGGGTGGAGCCAACATGCAGCGGAAGCGAGGCGGTGGGGTGAAATTTCAAACATTTTAAAATTTCACTTCACCCATTTTTGGTCCAAACTTGATTCAAACAATCAATTTAATTTGTGTGTAAAACACATATGCAATTAAAGAAAAAGGAAGAGTAATCTCATTACCTCTTGTAGGCTCCTTCATTCTTTGACAAAGAGCTCTCCAAGTGTGAAGCCTCTAGATCATCCACACTTAGTTCCACCATCAAGTTTCCTTTGGTTTTCTTTGGTTGTTCTTGAATCCCTCTCTTGGTTGCCCAAATTAGATTCAAGATCTTCCAACTAAAACCTTTGGATGATAAGTTTCTCTTTTAATTGTTTTGGACTAAATCATTTT
>CATKHJ010042996.1:0-21963 GCA_949750685.1 Vernicia montana | reverse complement strand
TAATGCAATTAGTTAATTATTTTGGGAGTAAAGGAGCGATTTTGTGATTTTCCTAATACCCATAAGGGTTTAGAGGAAATACTCTCCTTTACTTGTGGATGTTTAAATACCCGCACTTTAAATACTTGCTCTTTATTTTTTCTGTCTCATAATTATGCCATGCTCATGCATTATAAATTATCATCAATATCTGTCATTCATGAAATCCTTTTTCAAAAAGTCAAATCAAATTTAAATGCCAAATCGAGATTATTTAAAACCAAAAACCTAGTCCCCGAGCCCAAACTTGGTTCGAAGATTAGTGATTTTATCCTTGGGTAAATTAATCAAAAGATTAATAAGATTGGAGTCAAATTGGGTTTTTTCCTTAATCTTCCCATTAAAAATAAATTAAGGTGGCGACTCCCGAATCCTTTTCAAAAATCAAAAATCAATTTTCCGAGGCGATAACCGCTTCCAATCGTGAGCACCGAAACCCGTTCCTTAACCTCCCTTAAAAATCGCTTTAGCCTTTCCTTAAGGCATCCCACGAGCGAGGGGAGGGGCGTTCGGGCGAGGCCTCACAATATGTGATTATTGATGATTGTATTTGCAGATATTATAGATTCTACAGGTTATCGGTGGCCTTATGTCTATCCATACCCTAGAACTGTCACGGCTCAGAAGTTAGGTCATGAAAAAAGTGGTATCAGAGCTAAAGTTATAGAAAGGTTAAGCTAAGATCATAGTAAACGTATAGATGATAAGTTAGACATAGAAGTGTCTCTAAGATAGCATAAGTTGTTTAAGCTAAGAGTGTGCTAGACTAAGTAAGCTACGGAGTCTAGGATTTCTTATTGTCAATGTTATGTTTTTTCTTAAGTATAGACCAACGTGTCGTTATATTATGATTTGATCCTTCTCCGTTCTTTTATAGTATTGTGATACTTCCTCGATAAGGATATGGATGAAGACGTCCTAGAAGAGTTGTTTTATCTAAAGAGGGGTTGGATGATCAAGTAAAGGATGATGTGTCTGCAATATATTAGAGGCTGGATCAACTGCAAAGGAAGAAAGAGTTGTTGACTGAATTGGTAATTCTGCAGATTGCATCACAAGTAGAGGAAGTTTCTTTCGAGAAATTCCTGAAACTGAAGCCTTAGAAGTATAAGGGTGAAGAGGATCCTATTGACTTCCTTGAAGAAATAGAGGACAAAGTACATATTTTAAGAATCCCATATAAGAAGGCAGTAGGATTCACTAGTTATTTGATGAGAGTTGATGCATAGGACTGGTTTAAGAGAAGTGTGAATATATTTCTTCAAGGTGAGGATGAGATCACATGGGAGCAATTTAAAGAGATCGTGATTGATGAATTTCTTCCTAAGAGTGTAAGGGAAGCACGGGCTAGGGAATTTGAAGAGTTGGTACAGACTCTAGAGATGATCATATCTGAGTATGCAAAGAAGTTTAGTCGGTTGAGTAAGTTTTCTCCAACCCTTATGCTTGACGAAGCAGCTCGGATTTGGCACTTCCTAAGAGGATTGAGGGCATCATTGTTTAGAGAATTGGTGGCTCATGAATTTGATTCTTTTTCTAAGGCTGTGGATAAGGTGAGGATGATTGAGAATAGAGTGATGGATGATAAGACAACAAAGGAAAAGAAAAGGAAGGGTAGATTTGGAAGTTCATCCAGATTGAGTAAAGATGGTATTAAGAAAAGTTGATATATACAAAGGACCAATCAAATTGTTCATTTCGGTTTGGAAGAAGGAGACATAGGAGAGAGAAGCAGAAGTAAGAGAGAGAGAGAGGTTTGTCACCATGAACCACCGTCGTCGGAGCAACAATTGATGACACACGCCAAACTAGGGAATAGCCCAGCCGCTGATTGGTTGACTGCTAGAGTTTCGCTGCCATCGGCCGCCGCACATAAGCCCACGCGTCGTCCGATTAGCTCACCACAGTAAGTTTTTCGATGACGATTCTAGTTAACTCCGGTCTCCATTTCTGACGAGATTTGTACCGTTGGACTCCTCACTCTTCATGCTTTCATTTGATATCCATTTTGTCTAAAATGGTTCATGTTTTTGTACCAAAATCTGGCGAAGACCAAGGTTGCCGACGTTAATCTCTGACAACCTCCGACGAGTGATCAGTATTTTTAGATTCCCCTTTTCGAGACGAATCTGTGGATACCCATTTCACCGTTAAAAGTCGCCGATAATAGTTTTTCGGCATTTTTTCGACAACCTTCCAGTGAGTGTCGTTCGACAATTCAAAATTTTTATAGACGTTTAATTGGATGATTCTATATGATCAAGTTAATATTAGTTAGAATTGTTAGCAATGCTTAAGAATTAAGAATTTATGAATTAATTGAGAATTTAAGCTATGATTGATTTTGATTGGGGATTTCATGTATAGGCTTAGGTGAGCTAAGGATTGAATGAGCTACATGTTATTGAGGTGATTGAGTTTGATTGAAAGGATATAGTGATTGAGGTAAGTTATGAAGAGCATGTTTTTAATTCTTTCAATTCCATACTTTATTGTATACTGCATTTGTTCGTGAGGTCCTTCGGACTGAAGCCAATTGTAAAAGTAAACTGACCATCGATATTACCAAAGTCACTTGGGTCGAGGCTCCATTGTATGTTGAATAACGAGGCCATTTGGGCCGAAGAGCCATTTCATATGACCTTGACGAGGCCACTTGGGCCAAAGACTTATTTCATAAGTTAATGATTTCATTGGAGCCATTTGAGATAACCTATTGATGTTTATGATATACTTCCATTGAACTATGACTGAACCTAAGACTATGAGTAACAAAACTCCTATCTAATGGGGAAAAGCCATTAGACCTTGTGCACTTGGTGATGCTTTACCTAGGAAAAGTAGTACCCTAGGCGTGTATTTAAAGAAATACACGTTAAATAAAGCCTTACCTAGAGATGGTAGTACTCTAGGTGTGTATTCACGAAATGCACGTTAAATATAATATGTTACTACCATGGGGATGTTGGCCCAGTCTCACCCACGAGATGATTGACGTATGAGTAATTGATGAATATGATGTTATATTCTGTTACGACTTCCTATACTTTAGTGGCTTCGTTCATGGCACATATATGAAATATTTATTGAACCTTTAATGATTTAATATGTATATGTACTCGCGACCTTATGACCATTGATTAATATATGTTAATACCATTGCTCATTGATTTATTGAATAATTGTATCGCTTCTCATTCATATGCATTTTATAAACTTACTGAGTTGACGGCTCACCACATCATCCTTGGATTTCAGGTTATAGATTGATGAGCATAACAAATAGAAGTTGAGGTGTATAACAGGACTTCTTGATCTTCCTTCTCCATCAAGAAGTACAATGTATAGTTTATGCTTTATAATTGTGTAAATTAATGTTAAATGTTCTAATGTTTATATTCTTAGCTACTCCGTAGTCATTGAAAGTCATAGTTGTATATATATGCTATATGTTTATGTAATATTAAGGCATTATTGGACTTTCCCTTGTATCAGGGATGATAGCATGATGATGATTATTGATGCTAAGTATGAGGTATATGATTCAAGTTCTTATCTAGGGAATGGCTTGTATGTGATTATTGATGATTGTATTTGAGGATAGTATGGGTTTTACGGATTATCGGTGGCCTTACGTTTACCCATACACTTGGATCATCGCGGCTCAAAAGGTGGATCGTGACAAAAGATTAATTTATAATTACTTTTTAAATAAATAGTCTGGAGAGAGATGGTGAAAAAAGAAGAAGAAAGAGATAAATAATGGGTGGAAAGATGAAAAAAAAGAAGAAGGATAATATAGTTTTATTTCAATTATGAAATATAATATTAGTTCTTAAATTCAATTTTGATCAATTTCTTTCACTTGGACACAATTGTAATTACATTTCAAAATTTGGACAAAATTAAAAGTTTTAGACAAAATTGAAAAAATGCATAAAGTTTTATTATATACTCAATTCAATCTTATTTATTTTTTATTTTTTCTCTTTTTTGAATATGAGTGTTATTTAAAAGAAAATTTATGGTTAAAAATAAATAAAAAGTTTTGACACTAAGGCCCTCTTTAGGAGTTAGAATAAGAAAGGAAAAAAAAAAAAAATGGGATGGGATAAGAGTTATCCATTGTTTGGGAGTTTAATTAATTTAGACAATAAATAATATTAAGATATTAGTTATCCCCTTAAACATGTTTTTCATTTCCTTTCAAAATTGAGATAAGAAGAAATTTCCCTTATTACTAAAAATAACTTTTTAATAATACTATTTTACTTTCAATAACTAATATCTTTTCTTATCCCTAAATCTTCCAAATAAGAAATATTTATTAATCATTTCATTTCTTTTCTTTTCTTATCCCATGGATTAAAGATTGTCTTTTTTCTTTCTCATAAAAACTCCCAAAGAAAACCTAATCGATTTGTTATGTTATATGCATATATAAAAAATAAATAAAAAGTTTTGATTGGATACTTGATACTGTCAATTAGTTTTAAGAGTTAAAAATAAATTATTTTAAATATTTATAATTATATATCATGATTAATTTTCTCTTTTTCTAAATTTTTTTAACTACATATGAAAATATTCTTTTAAAAATATTTCTTTTAAGAAAAATAACATTTTAGATGATTCAACCCGACTCAACTCAAAATCCATAAATTAACCCGAAAGATCTTTTTTTGCGTCAACCCGATACATAATTAGATTTGCTTGCAATTTGAAATGACCCAACCTGAATCCCCTAAAAAAAAACCCAAAGCGACCCAAACCTGTCCAGCCCAACATGTTTGCCACCCTTAGGATCCGATTGTAATTTTATAAACTAATTTGAATCTTTTGTTTACTTCTTTTTTTCTTTTTTCACTAATGAATTTAAACTTATTTTAGATGATTAGATTACATTCCACATCCAACCATTGTTGTATGGTTTTAGATATCTCACCTTGCTATTTCTATTAGTATAAACGTTTTTCAACATTTAAAATAAGGACTCAAACTAAAGTTTATTATCTAGTCGAAAGAATACTACCACTAAACTATATGTGGAAATTAGGAATGGTAGCGGGGCGAGTTTTTCATTACTTGCCTCCGCCCAACTAGAGTGATTTTGTATCCGCCCCGCCCCTTACCCAAAGCGAGGTGGGAGACAGGGTAGGATGGGTAAGACGGGTATACCCATTTAATTCCAAACACCAAAAACCCAGCACCACTAAAAAACCAAAAACAATGTATTTCCCATTCAACCCAGCAACCAATAGAGAACACAGATTAACAAACCCAACAACCCATTCAACCAAAAATCCATCAATCCTAACACAGATTTACAAAAAATAAAAAAATTAAAGAAACAACTTAAAATTAAAGAAATAACTTACCTGGACCAAAACACCAACAACGAAGAACACGAGCAAACCAAGCAGAGATTACCCAGCACACGAGCCCATAAATTCAAACCCAAACAGAGAACTAAAAAAAATTAAAAATAAAAACAAAACAAGTACCAAACAATTAAGAACAACAACAATCATGCAAGAAAACACATCTAACAAGAACAATTACCTAAAAATTTCTTATCCAGATTAAAGAACAAGAATAATTTCTTACTCACAAACTAAAATCGGTGACCGACGGACCACTGTGAATCACACGTTCAAAGTAATGTCTTCTATACCATCTACAGCACCGACCAAGCCGAAAACGAGTATTACCAACATGAAATCACCAAAAAACAGAGCAATGAACCCTCTCACCAAACTTATGGAAAGAGATGAGAGTGAAGAGAGCGGAACACAAAAATGGAACAAGATGAGAGTGAATAGATCAGTAGACAGAAATGGAAGGAGATGAGAGTGAAGAGAGCGGTAGATATAAATGGAAGGAGATGAGTTACAGATAAAAATAAAATTAGGATTTCTATAATATTAATATATAATTGGATCGGGTCGGATACGAGGCGGATATATACTTAAACCATACCCAATCTGAACCCGTAACGGGTATTAATATTTAAACCCTACCCACCCTACCATTAAATGAGGTGGGTCGGGTCAAAACGGATATCCATTGGATTGGATCAAATTGTCATCCCTAGTAGCAATGCTCTATTGTTATAAACTTAGCATTGAGTATTGATAATTTAAGAGTAGATTATTACAGTTAAAATAATGAGCAAATAAAATAAGATAGTTTATAAAGTTATTAGGCAAAATAACATTATTTTTATAATTTTAAAAAATGTGTGTAACCTTTGAATTATCTTTGGGTCATATCTATTGTACATGGTTGTCAGAATTAGATCAGACCAATTGGTCAGATCAAAATAATTGAAAATCGATTCAATTTACGGTCTGGTCTGATTCTATTACCCTTTTATGTATAAAACTAGCTTTAACTCTTCTAAACCAATGAACCGGTTGATCCGGCACAAGTTCAACGAGTAACCAACCTTTAATTTAAAAAAAAAAATCATTATTTTGATGTGACTCGGGACCTATAGTGTAACTGCCAAACTTCCAACCATTTAAACAAAACATATATCTTTAACAACTTTCACTATGAAACAATTTTATATCATTTAAAAAAAAAAATTATCTTGTAAAATTAAATTTAGTAACCACTTCTAACATAAATTAGCAATAAAATTTAAATATAATGTGAAATAAATTTAAGTTTTTTATCACTAAAAAATTAAATTTCTCTTATTTTTATTTACACAAAATATTTATTCCTTTTAAAATTTTTATTACCTATTTATTTTATTACTATTTTAAATTCTAAAATTATTTTTATATTATTTGTTAAAGAAAATTTGTTACATTCAACTTTATTTTAAATTATTATATTAAATTGCTTATAAAATTTATATTTTTTATATTATATAATATTAATTTAATTATTTTTTAATTTAACCTCATTTTGATGCTGATTAAACATCTAACTCGTAACGTTTTGCTTTTACCGATTCAAAGATAAGCCAGATTTGAAAACATTCCTATTGAATGAGATAAAAGTAAAGAAAAAGATGATCATCATTGGATACATAATCTTGCAGTTGACTAGGAATTAATCGAAAAGTACAAAAATAAAGTTGGTGATTGAATATTATATTTTTGTGATATATGAATACTTTTTTAATATTTACTTGTTTTATAAAAAAAAAATTATTTTCTAAGATATGAAAGCAAAATCAGAATCAGAATTTTTAATTTTATAATATCAGAAAAATATTTAATTGTTGAATTTTGTTTACTACATTAAAAACTTTGGAAAAATAAAATGCGACTCTTAAATATTTTCTAGTATCATGTAGATATTCAATATTTACATTAAAATAAATAAATAAAAGTAGATAATCTATAACTAAATTATTAGTGTAATGAAGGGCTTTAACTTTTCTTTTTTAGGTCTAATAAAAAAAATCAAACATTTGCATTAATTTTTAGTCATACCCAAATTTTAAAAAATGATGGATTATAGTCTAAACATATAAATTAGTTACAATTGTGTCTAACATATTAAATTTGAGAATAATAATATTTTTGTTATAAATAAATTATTATACGTGGATATTACTTAAACATTCTTAAATATATATTTTAGAGAGATTATAGTATATGGCTATTTCAATAATGTTGTATACACTAAATCCTAACTATTTCTCTATATAAGAGAATAAGTTAGGGTTAATATAATAATAAGAGTTTTGGAGCCCATTTTCTCTCTATATATTTTCTTATATCTCTCTTTATTTTATTACTTTATATTTTTTGTTATTGCCTTCGATCTACTTTGCTAATAAGCCAATTTACAACAAGTTATCAGTATGAGAATTTACTTTTATTTTTTGCGTTTCAGGTAACATGTTTCTTCACATAATATTATATTAAATATCCATGTCTAATCAAAGTTGATTTTTGGATTTTGGCAACCCGATTTTTGTGATGGCAACTGAAATTGGATTTGTTATGCTGACTCCCTAAAATGTAAAACCAGTTGGGTATAAATGGGTGTTTGTCCAAAAGCGTAATGAGAATAATGAAGTGGTAAGATATAAATCAAGGCTAGTTACCAGGGTTTTTCGCATAGACCTAGTATTGACTATGAGAAAACTTATTATCCTGTTATAAATATAATCATGTTTCGATACTTTATTAGTATGACAATTAAAGAAAAGTTTGATATGCGTTTTATGAAAATGATATCTATATGAGAGTCCCAGAAGGACTAAAGATAACATAAATGAATGCACATCAAACATGTGACATGAATTACATCGAATTGTAGAAATCCATGTATGGATTAAAGCAATATGGACATATGTGGTATAATCGTTTGATTGAATCCTTATTGAAATAAGGATATGTGAATAATACACTATGATCATATGTATTCATAAAAGACTACATAGTGATTCTATTATTATTGTAGTATATGTTGATGATCTAAATGAAATTCCTAATAAACTCTTGAAAAGTGAGTTCGAGATGAATTTAGAAGAATTTTTTTTTTGTATCGGCCTACAAATCGATTATTTATCCCTAAATGAGTCCTAATACATCATGCTACTTATACGGAAAAGGTACTTAAGCAATTTTGAGTAGATAAATCATTTTCCTTAAGCACACCAAAAGTATCCACTCACTAAAAGTGAAGAAAGACCTTTTTTAGACCTAAAAAAGATAACAAATAGCTATTAATTGGTCTTGAAGTATTATATTTAAGTGCTATAGTTGTACTAATGTATCTTGTAAATTGTATTAGGCCTGATATTGCATTTGCAAGAAAAATTTCTAGCTAGGTATAGCTCTGCACCTACTAAGAGACATGGGAGTGGTGTAAAAGACTTATTGTGTTATCTTCGATGCACTATTGATTTGGTTATATTTTCATATAATTCATATTTGACATTGGTCTACATGTGGATGTTGGTTATTTGTCTGATCCATATAAGGATAGATCTTAGACTGGGTATGTATTTACTTATGATGATACTGCAAATTTTATAAAGATTTTTATGGTCCTAAAGTACCTCAATAAAGATACTTTCATTATGTTGTTTAAGAATAATTCAATATGCATTACAAAAACGAAAAGTGGATATATCAAGGGTGACCGAATTAAATATATTTCACCCAAATTATTTAATACGCATAAACTCCAAAAGAGTGATGGAATAGATATTCACCAAATTTGCTTGAGTGACAACCTAGCAGACTTATTTACTAAGTCCTCATCTAATATCATATTTGAATAACTTGTTTTATTGATTGATATGCGCCGTCTTAAAATGTTGCCCTCATCAGAGGGAGCGAATTAATATAAGATTGTACTTTTTTTTCTTAGGCAAGTTTTTATTCCACAGGATTTTCTTAACCAAAGGTTTTAATGAGGCAATCTGTGCAATGACAAAATAACGCATGAATTATACTGTTTTTCTTAGCTATGTTTTTTTCTTATTGGGTTTTCTAGTAAGGTTTTCAACGAGACATATTCATGACGCAAATAATATCCAAGGAGGAGTGTTATAAATAAATTATTATATGTGGATATTACTTAAATATCCTTAAGTATATATTTTAGAGAGATTATAGTATAGGGCTATTTTAGTAATATTGTATACATTAAATCATAACTATTCCTTTATATAAGGGAAGCTAGGGTTAATCTAATAATAAGAGTTTTGGAACCCATTTTCTCTCTGCATATTTTCTTTCTATCTCTATTTATTTTATTACTTTATATTTCTTGTTATTACTTTCGATCTACTGTGCTAATAAGCCGATTTACAACAATTTTAATATATTTTCTTTGTCCACTTCTCACTTATATTTCATCCTTTTCCCTCTTTCTAAACCTAAAGTCTAGGGATGACAACGGGTCGGGTATGAGGCAGGTTATGCAAAACCTGTATCAGATTCGTTTAAAAAAAATAAAATACCCGTTCCGTTATCCACCCCACTCTGGAGCAGGGCATGAGATGGGGCGGGGCGGGTATACCCGTTTACTACATATCCATACAATATAATTTATATTTCACATAAAAAATAAATTTTAAAATTTTAAAACATATAAATTAAATACATATAATATTAAAAAAAAATAATAATATATATATAATATATAATCGGGTCGGGTTATACTATTACTCACCCGACTCGGGTATAAATTAAAAAACTCGCCCCGCCCTATTTACTAAATGAGACTGGTATTACCCGTCCCATTAGGGTTTGATCGGGGCGGGTACCCGGCGGACCGGATAAAATTGTTATCCTTACTAAAGTCAATATAATTGTGCATCTTATATTAAACATAAAAATTGTATTTTATGAAAATATAAAAAGATCAAATTTATAATTGAGAAGTCTTAAATTCGAACACTATTTGGAGTTAAATTTTTTTTAAAAGAGAGAGAGAGAGAGAGAAAAAGAAGAAAAAGGAAAAATTATAAAGAAAATTATTTTTGAAAATTAATATTAAAGTTAAAAAAAAATTTACTTATTAAATATAATTGAAATGAATTTATTATATTTAAGATATGATCCATAATCTGTGAAGATTTAACTGTGATTTTTTTTATTATTAAATTTAGGGCATTAACTTTTAATTAAAAGGAGTATATAGCATGATTAAATATAATCTAGTGGTATGTAAATATATATTTTTATTTTTAGTAAATCTTTTTATTGAGTCTCCTTCTTAATGCTAAAAAGAAAGTACATTCCACTTCTATTTGTCTGCAATAGAAAAAGAAAAAATCAATATCTTAATAATAGTAAAAGAAAAATAATTTTCCGACAGACCAATTGATTAAAATTTGTAGAAGTCAATCCACCATTCTCTCCTGTGATTCAAATATGAAGGCGTGGACCAACAAAATGTTGGAATATGCCATAAGCATATGCATAATGACAACGACTTCTATTATTATTTTTTTTTTATAATGATAAACTATTTTAATGTGAAACATTTGCAAATATTATTGGATTAAAAAAATTAATTAATATAAAACACCATCAACAAATAAGCTTGAATTGGAAGAATCTTAATCCTAATCTTAATCTTATCGAAGTTAGATTAAAGAATTTGATTAAAAAATTTACATATTTTTTTGTTAATTTTAGGTTAAACTTGATTACGACTCAAATCTAAACACAACAGCATTTTTCATATTAGATCTAATAATCAAATATTTATTAATTTGTGCTTATTTATTTTTAATTTGCAGATTGGATCTAGATTTCTATATTTCTTGATTGAATCATGCCCACGTGAAAGATGTTTTCAACAAAAAAAATAAATAAATAAATAAAAGTAATAGTATTTGTTTAAAAATAAATTTATTATAATTAAGATTGTACATATATTTTTCACTGTATTATACCTAATTGTACCAAATAATACAATTTTTAGATGTACAATCTTATTTTTTTAAAGTTCAGCAAATTTAACAAAAATAAATAAATAAATAAATTAGGCATGAGAAGGTTATTAAGAGTTTAGACATGATCACATAGATGTCTATTGCAGGTAGTTTATGTTCTGCTGCTTTAGGTTCCTGTAAAAATTGAAAAAATGGAGGCAAAAGAAGAAGTTCATAAAAATGGAGGAATGCTGGGCTAAAGTTCGCTACATTGCCGATGGAGAAGCCAATTGGTAGACTTGGCAAAATGGTTAGGTTGAACATTTTTTGATAGATTATTTTGGGTTGTCAACGAATTGAGTTGACTTTCGAAAAATATTTTGATATTAAATTCAGTTGAATTTATGAATTTAATCCATTTGGACCTAAAACATTGATATCATATTAAAATCCTACTTACAAATTGCAAGACCTTGTCTAGATTTAGAAGAATATAGGGCGAGAAGCATTTCAACTTATAGAAAATTTTTGTTTACAACCACAATTAGTATAATTAGTTGTATGCATTTCATGACTGTAAATTCATAATTAAAGTAAAGTGATTTTAGTGAAAAATTTCAAATGGAGAATTTGATAAAAAAAACAAAAAAACAAAAACAAGAACGCCAATATCTTGAAAATGATCTTTCTCTCCCCTCCCAATATTAGTTGCTCCCTCACTTTTACTAGTTCCAAATGTATTAAAATGCAAAGAAACTGCCACAATGACTCCCCAAACCCTTTTTGAGGGTATGGAGTTGATGTGGCGGTATAACATGTTGCCCTTGCTTCTTTCTATATTATAGGGATTTGAATGAGACGGTATAGAGTACAACTTATAAGTTGATAAATGTTAAGAATCTATTTTGATAAAATCAATTGATTTATAATATATTTAATATTCATCCACTGATAAATAAATATATATATATATATATATATGATTCTAACTGAAATTTGAATTTAATACTTTTTAATTTTGAAGACAACTTCAGCATTGATAGTCCTTATATTATTTTGTTATTACTTAATGTGAAATTTATTTTCCAACATTAATAATTTATTTGATTTGATAGAAGTGAGGGAAAATGGGAAAAAAAGAAAATAAAGTCTAATTTCTTTCGTTATTTGGAAATTTCAAAAATAGAAACCAAGGAAAATTTCTTTTGTTATTTGGGGAATTGACAAAATATGAGTACCAAACTGTAGATTGTGACCCATCCTAGCATTCTATTATACTCTGAAATTTTTGGGGAAGGGGATAGGACAAAACATGAGTGCCAAACTCCACTCAAAATCACATTTATTGAAAAAAAAATATTATTTACAATAATTGAAATTAGTAAGGTAATTATATATTATTATTATTTTTAATTTAATCACACGACTTTATAATTATGGATATAGTTTCAATATTATTAAATTAAAACTCACATACATATTATAATTTTGACATAATTTATAAGTACAACGAATTTTTTAAAAATAAATAAGTGAATGTGTGGTGTTGGATAAAGAGAAAATTTTGGATGAATGATCAAATATGTAAAACGTGTTTATTATAAAATTGAATTCGACCAAATCCAAAATTTTGCATCCAAACTCTTGGATTTAATAGGAATTAATATTATTTTCATAGAAAGATGACCACTAGGACCACTTGTTTGTTTTTGATAGTTAGATAGATTGAGGACCACCATGCAAAACTGAAAGTCTTGTGATGATAATAAACTCTCTGCTGCCTGTTGTTGCTTGCATGTGGAAGTGGAACCTTTGTTGCTGAACTCTAGCTGGATTGTACAACCATTAAGCACCTTTGGTTTCTATATCAATGTTTAATGAATTGTATGAATCATATATATATATATTTGATTGGAGTTCGAATTCATGGAAAAAAAAAAATTACTCCTATTATGCAACTCATTATTTAAATTTTAATGTAAAATAGTAATAAAAAAAAATCAACAATTTAAATCTCTAATTTTTAATACACTTCTAAAATTATTCTAGTATATTACTGAATTAAGGGGTCGTTGATACTAAAAAAAAAACTGTAGTACTAATACAAAGATATATATATATATATATATATATATATATATATATATATATATATATATATATATATTTTTGGGAAGATTTATGAATTTATTTTAGGAGAAATTACACCAAATTTAATTTTTTTAATTTTTTTTTTTAAAATATCCTTTTGTCTTTTTAGATTTTCAAAAATGTCCATTTTTTTTTTTTATATACTTATGATATATTTTTAATATACATATGATATATACCTTTGAAAGTAGGATATTTTTAAATAAAAAATTTAGTAAGTTTTATTTTTGAAAAGAAAAAAAAATAAGGACATATATGAAAATATTTTATTATTTTTGTGTGTTTGTGTAAAAATTCCATTTTATTTTAGTTCTTCTACGAGTGCACAATTCAGATGCACTTCTTGGGTTGGACCAAATTATTTGCATGTTGTTGATATATGGGCCTTGTAATAGATCATTGCTACATAAGGTTAGATTGGGCCACTCAGATTTCAGGCAATTGAATTAAAAGAGGTGATGTTCTTAGATGGCCTGAAACAGTAAATGATAAAAGTTGAGAATTTTTTTTTTTTTCCGCCAAATAGTTGAGAAAATTTGTTAGTTATCAACAACAAATAAAGTAACATAGTGCCAACAAAATATTAATTTGGTTGGTCTACTCAGTCTTCTGTGCTAACTAATTTTTCATTCATCATTTGGCAAAAAAAATAATAATAATAATAATAAAAGAATTTTTCAATCATCAACTTGATATAAATTACCACCGTAATATTATTTTTTAATCCATTTATGCTCTTATAAATAAAAATAACATTGTTCATATGTCTCAAAATTTTCCTTTCGTTTTTTATTTTGGACTACCGCCAGTTTTTTTCACTTTTTCATAATTTTTTTTTTATTTTAATAAATACAAATATGTTCTTTGCAAATTTGTTAGTATTATTTTTTCGAGTGTTTTTTATTTATTTTTGTTCTTTCTAATGGGAGTTGTTTGTTTTTCTTTTGTGAAAATATTTATTCTCCAATTTTGGAGTTATTATTATCCTTATATGGAATTGTTATTGAAAATTTCAATTGGAATGATCGATTGGATATTTATAGTTGTGCGATCGAGCTCATTTGAAGACATAAAAATCGAGTTGTGTCATTATATAATCACCGAGCAGAAAGTGCTTACCGTTGTAATGCTGAGTCAATTACTCTGTCAATATGGTTATTTTCTATTTATGAAAATTATCATCTTTCTAGTTGGATTCAAGAATATTGTTTATAGTTTTTTAAAATTTTATATTTTATTTACTGTTAACCATGTAATTTATTTTCATCAATAAGAATTATCTCTCCCTATCTAAAAAAAAAAGAAAAAAAATTATTCATCTATATGACCATCTTATTAACAAATAGAGACGGAACCATAAAATTTTAATTGAGAGGTCAAAATTAATAAAAAAAAATAAAAGATTATTTTTTTTCTTAATTTTGTAATTATTTTTGTTTCAAATAATAATAACTAATTATATTTTTTCATAAAAGTATATTTTTAATTAAATAAATTTTTATTGATCTTTCATATTTATAGGAAGATAATTAATTAAAAAATTTTAATATTTGAAATTATTTATAAAAAAATTTTTTGGGAGACCAATTAAAAATTTAGAAGGACTAATTAAAAAATTAAACTAATTATATAGAGGTAATTTATACATTTTCAAGTAGATTGGGAGAGTAAGACCTTTTGCTTGTGCCATCTAGTTACGTCAATAATTACAACAAAAAAAAAAAAAATCATTAACAAGACACACCTTCAAAATTATAATATTTGGTTAATTATTTTACGTAGAATTTATGTTAATTTTTTTACAAATAAAAAATTCCACCAAGTTTAAAAGGGTTAAGTTTTGTCTACATTGAGTGTATACATTAATTCAATGAGATAATAACACATAGAGTTGTTAGTTTTGTTTTTGTGTTGAGCGTGTCACATATGTAGGTACACAAACCGATGAAAATTGCACCTAACTTCTGACCAGAAAAATTGTGAATTCTAAACTCTTTTTGACAGTTAATGGTGAAATTCTAATAGCACCTATTAATTCTATTACTATTTTAAATTCTAAAATTATTTTTATATTATTTATTAAAGAAAATTTGTTACATTCAACTTTATTTCAAATTATTATATTAAAATGCTTATAAAATTTATGTTTCTTATATTATATAATATTAATTTAATTATTTTTTAATTTAATCTCAATTTGACCATGATTGAATCTCTGACTCGTGACGCTTTGCCTTTACCGGTTTGAAGATTAGGCCGATTTGAAAACATTCCTGATATAGGATAAATAATATCGAACTGGATAAGAAGAAGTAATGGGTCAGGCCCAACTCGATGTACCTAAAAGCCCAACATTCGAAGGCCATGATCAATGTTGTCAACTAGTTTAGTTCCTAGTCCGAAGTTGAAACATGCAAATTGTCATCCTAATCCGACTCATTTTAGAAATCCATACTTGATCCACGTGAGGACTCATAATCTATAAATACCTTCAAAAATCAAACTTTACAAGTAGATTTACATTCACTATACACAAAATATAGAGAGCTTATTGAAACAAAGCGTTTCAACTAAATTGAGTCAACCCACTAACTTGATCGTCGGAGTGGCTTTGCTAGACACCCGGCCTAACCCACTTGACTCTTGTCTTTTCTTGCAGGTCACATCAACTCAAAATCAACTTAGAGAAGATTAAACTATTTTATCTCGACTAGAATCAGCTTCATCAAATTGGCGCCGTCTGTGGAAA
This sequence comes from Vernicia montana, assembly GCA_949750685.1. Taxonomy (NCBI): domain Eukaryota; kingdom Viridiplantae; phylum Streptophyta; class Magnoliopsida; order Malpighiales; family Euphorbiaceae; genus Vernicia; species Vernicia montana. Next base: position 5,662 of record CATKHJ010042996.1, on the reverse strand, counting down.
ACGATTAATAAAATTTTTCCTCATATTGTTTATAAATAAGTGACCCGTAACGAAGAAAACTTTATCCAAAAAACTGACTCATTCAGGAGATGATAATAATCGGGAAAATGTTCCTAGAGATCCCATAACCTTTCAAGTTCATCCAAGAGTTGAAGTTCGCACCGAAACTTATGCTACCCCTCCTAGGCAAACTCCACATGTTCATATAGCATCAACATTGCAGCAGTGGAGTGCTATAGTCCCGACCTCAAGCAGTAACCAATATGTTTTGCTAACCCCCGAAGCCGTGTCTGCTTTACACTTATTACTTAATGCCTTGCAGACCCTATAAACTACTCCAGCACTCAATACTCAGGCAATTACCGAAGTGGTACCTAGAGTAGATCTTAATTGAAGGCTAGACTTCAAATCAACAACACTAGAAGCATGCAATAAAGATCGCATAGCTGAGAGAAGCAGTGAAAGAGTAAGTCAAAAATAATCAGACTAAGAGGTGACAATGAAGAAATCCCAAGCTGAGGACAAAGTAACCATGTGTACAACAAAGATCGAAGTAAGGAAAGGCAGCAACTTCGTCATACTAACGGAGTCGACGTGGACCGAAGTAGCCAAAGGAAGGGAAAGAAAGAAGGGAAACAGCCCAAAAAGAGAAGTAGAGAGGAAGAAGAATCTTTATTTGAATCTTCCTCTCGTCATAAAAATCGAAATAGTCAAGAAGCGACCAATCAACATAATGATGAAGAAATAAGGGAGACTATTAAAAAGTTGGTAGAAGAAATTGTTGGGGACAAAAGTAAGAAGTCCGTTGATAAGAACCTCAAGTTGGCCCTAAGATCTCATTTCATTAGGGTCATACAAGAGTATAGGATGCCCAATAAATTTAAACCTCCAACCCTAAAAAAATATGGAGGCGAAACTAATCTTAGGGACCATGTGATAGATTATAAACATGCAATAAAGCTGTAGACAAGAAATGACGAGGTACTATGCAAGGCTTTCCGAGGGTCTTTGGAAGGAGCTACCACGAGGTGGTTTGATAACTTGGAGGAAAAAAGTATTAGCAATTTTGGACAGCTAGCTATATTGTTCATGCAAAGATTTGCAGCAAGCACTCTAGTAGAAAAGTGAACACAATGTCTAGAAGCTGTAATACATAAATAAAGAGAACCTTTGAGGGATTATGTGGCTTGTTTTAACAGGGAGGCCTCGAAAGTTAAGCAATTAGACCAGGCCAGGGTAGTGGAGGCCTTGTAGAATGGCACTTCTCATACCGATTATTTCAAAGCATTATGCAAACATGCACCTCGCACCCTGGAGGAGGCCATGACCATCGCTCAAAAATACATTAGACAAGATGATGCCTATTCCTTTAATCAGTTCACGAAGAAAAGAAGATCGGTTGAAAACTCCAGAGTAGAAAGTAAAACAAAAAAGCAAGAAGAAGTGAATAAAGGAAATTATGGTGGAGGAACGAATGATAAGAGTCGCCCATCTTGTACCCTGGATATAACCAAGTTAACCTCGTGAAATGCAAGCCCCGCAGAGGTCTTCGCAACCTTCAAAGACTAAGGTATTTGGGCTTGCCCTAGACCAATGCTTACCTTGTCGGATAAACGAAGCAAAAATAAATTCTGCCTGTTCCATAATACCCATGATCACCATACCAATGATTGCAGACAATTACTAGAAGAAATAGAGAGGCTGATTAACTAGGGCTATTTAAAAAAATTTACAAAAAACAAAAATACAGGTCAGGATGGAATGAACGAAAAGAAAGGGAAGTAAGAGATGAATGATGGGTCGGCTGGAGTTCTTAACTGTTTGACTAGAGGACCAAATGAAGGGCCAATTAGCAAGAATAAAATCAAAGCTTCTCAAAGAAAAAGGGAAGAACCCGAGCTCATTTTTTGTAACAGGTACACAATAAGTACTAAAAGAGAAGATGGGAGCAGTTTGAAATACCCTCACTCAGATCCTTTAATCATCCAAGTTGTAGTAGCCAACTTTCTTGTAAAAATAATATTGGTCGACGATGGTAGTTCGGTGAACTTGCTCACAGCCGATGCATATGCCAAGATGGGGCTAAAAGAGAGCGACTTAGAAAACATTGGAAATCCACTCCGCACACTCGACGGCATAGAAGTACCATCAATAGGGATAACAAGATTGCCAATCACCATATGCTCAATTTTGGAATGTGTCACTGTAATGGCAACCTTTGTAGTAGTAAGGTTACCATTAAATTACAATATTTTGATTAGAAGACCCCTCCTTTATGATTTGGACGCTTCGACCAACATTAGAAATTTAAGGATGACTATCCCCAAACCTGAAGGAGGGGAAATATGTGTATATGGTACACGAGATCAAAGTGAGCTGGAAAAGAAAAGACAAAAAAAGGTGTCCACCTTGCATCAATAAGAACAGGTCGCTTTGATCGAAACAGTTCACAAAATTTCATAATAGAGGACCAAGCCTATAGAAAAATTGGAAAAATTACTAGTAGGAGGGGAAGGATCGGGAAAGTGCTTGTTAATCAACTCCTCCCTAAAAAGTGAACAAAAGATCCAAACTCGTCAATTCCTAACAAATCGTCTATCTAGCTTTGTATGGTCTTCAACTGAAATAAAAGGTGTAAGTCTAGACATAATTACCCATCATCTTAACGTCGACCCTACATACAGACCAATTAAACAAAAGAAAAGATATTTTGGTCCAGAGAGGCAAGCTGTGATAGATGAAAAAGTTGATAAGTTAATGAAAAATGGATTTATCAGAGAAGTACAATACCCAGATTGGCTTACTAACGTGGTACTAGTAAAAAAGGCAAATGGGACCTATAGAATTGGCGTAGATTTCACCAATCTGAATAAAGTCTGCCCAAAGGATTATTTCCCTTTGCCTATGATCAATAAATTGGTGGACTCAACAGCTGGATATAGGTACTTATCTTCATTAGATGCAAAGCAAGGATATCATCAAATCAAAATGTACCTCGAAGACGAAGAGAAAACTTCGTTCATAACTCAGAAAGGAACCTACTGTTATGTCTCTATGCCTTTCGGTTTAAAAAATGCAGGATCAACTTATCAAAGATTGGTAAGAAAAATGTTCAAAAACCAATTAGGAAAAAACCTAGAGGCATATGTAGATATTATGATAGTGAAGAGCAGAAGCTTCGAAGAACACCTCAAGGATTTAGTCCAAGTAATCGGGGTTATGAATGAATATGACATGAAGTTAAATATAGAGAAATGCGTTTTATTCTTTCAAGGAGGCAAATTTCTAGGATATATGGTTAGTGAGAAGGGGATAGAACCGAACCTGAACAAAGTCAAAGCAACCTTAGACATGACGGCACCTCACAATGTAAAGGAAGTTCAGAAACTAACAGGGAGGATTATTGCTTTAAGCAGATTTATGTTAAAGTCAGCGGAAAAATATCTTCCCTTCTTCAGGAAGTTAAGAAAAGTTGCTACCTTTCAATGGACCGAGGATTGTGTAATATCCTGAATATGCATGTATGAACTTCTATATAACTATATGAATGAATTACAAGTGTTATAGCATGTGTAATGATGAATTAGATTGATTGGAGTTGAGCATTAGACTTAGAAATTGGAAATGCATGTAATAGAGTGGCAGAGCAATATTCGCGGGTGACATATGGAAGTCGCGACCGCAATAAGCTCATCGCAAGCTTGACCTTGGATGCGACCGTCACTGCGAACTCTTCTATCTGATTTTGGCAAATTGGTTTAAGAGAATTGCGACCGCAACAGAGAGATGGCGACCGCGACACCAGCATGAACATTCACATGAATAGTGACTCCTTGCAACCGCTGCTTGATATTGCAAGGGCGATTGATGAATCGTGACCCCGACTCTCGTTAGGGACAGAAATGGGAAACAGCTCTATTAAAGGAATTAAAAGCCCCAATTTCATTTCTATCCGATTTTTCAAAGTTCCTAAACTCATATTCTCTCAAATTTCTCTTAATCTAACTTCATTAATGATCAAGAAAGATTATTTATTGCATATTTAAGAGAATTTAGGGTTAAGAAAACCAATTCCTCTCTTCATTAATCAAACATTTAAGTCAAGGTAAGTTAGGGTTTATTTGTTTTCCTCAATTTCCTTCCAATTTCTTTCAATAGATGCAAGGTTATGGTGAGATTAAGTTAAGTTAGCATGATTAGTATTATTATATGAGTCAAGTTGATAGATTATTGAATTATTGTTATTTTCTATTTAGGTTTTCTATAGATTCCCATAGAAATTCAAGAAGAGATGATGATGGAGGGTGTGACCATCACATTTGTTTGCTATAGTGGTTGATTGCAAGTTATTTTGGATATTGCATTGTTAAGGTGAGTGATAATTATACTATTATGATTGTGTTTTGAACCATGGGGCATAAATGCCTAATATTAACAAGAATTAATATTATTTTCATAGAAAGATGATCACTAGGGCCACTTGTTTGTTTTTGATAATTAGTCTGAGGACCACCATTTTTTTGAACATCAAAAAAGATTGAGGACCACCATGCAAAACTGAAAGTCTTGTGATGATAATAAACTCTTTGTTGCCTGTTGTTGCTTGCATGTGGAAGTGGAACCTTTGTTGCTGAACTCTAGCTGGATTGTACAACCATTAAGCACCTTTGGTTTCTATATCAATGTTTAATGAATTGTATGAATCATATATATATATTTGATTGGAGTTCGAATTCATGGAAAAAAAAAAAAAAGAATTACTCCTGTTATACAACTCATTATTTAAATTTTAATGTAAAAATAATAATAAAAAAAAATAATCAACATTTTAAATCTCTAACTTTTAATACACTGGTCATAGATACTAAAAAAAACTAAAGTACTGATACAATGACAATTTTTTTTTTTTTTTTGGGAAGATTCATGAATTTATTTTAGTGAAAATTACACCAAATATAATTTTTTTTTAACTTTTGCCTTTTTAGATTTTTAAAAATACTTTTTTTTTTTTATACTTATAATATATTTTTAATATACCTTTGATATATTTATGATATACCTTTGAAAGTGGGATATTTTTGAAATAAAAAATTTAGTAAGTTATATTTTTAAAAAGAAAAATATATATGAAAATATTTTATATTTTTTAGTGTTTGTATAAAAATTCCATTTTATTTTAGTTCTTCTACCAGTGCACAATTCAGATGGACTTCTTGGGGTTGGACCAAATTATTTGCATATTGTTGATATATGGGCCTTGTAATGGATCATTGCTACATAAAGTTAGATTGGGCCACTCAGATTGCAGGCAATTGAATTAAGAGAAAATTATTCTATGTACTCTTTTTTAATTTTTAATTATAATTTTACTCCCACTTTTATTTTTTTTATGTTTTTATCCCCTCTCATTTATTTTTATACTCTCTTTTTACTTTTTATTAAAAAAAAATGCACTCTTTACATTTTGTTGCTTTTGTTTTGTTTTGTTTTTTTTTTTTGTTGATGATGACAATTGATTTTGGTTGGATTTCATGCTTCCTTTTCATTAATTATTATTATTACTATTAATTAAATCATTTTAGCCTTTATATTGTTTTAATTTCATAAAAAATGAGTTTATCTCATTTTTTTCATATGTATATATTATTTTTATTACTGCAAA